>CM024577.1:9150351-9188354 GCA_014182395.1 Eucalyptus sp. ANBG9806169
ATTGAGAGGATGCAGCTGGCGTGCGCTGGCGTCTACGAGCTGGCCGAAGGAAACAACAGCTGCTTCGGTTGGAGGAACTCACGCGGACTGAAGAGGAAGTGGAGCTGGCCGCGTGGACGAAGAGCAACGCAGTAAGGAGAAGATTTCGGTGGACCGAACCAAAAGAAAACTTGGGCGTGGCAAGCGAAGATGGACTGGGACGCGTGGAGTTGCTGAGTGGGTCTTCGGCTTCGCTGGACTTACACAAATCGGACTTCAAGGACGATGCTGTTTCGCTCGGTGGAGATGGGATCAACTATGGGGAAGAATTTCCTTTGGTTAACCAAATGAAGACGTGGCCTGCAGAGGAGAGTTCAGAAGGGGTGGGGGCTTCGTGGATGTGGAGAACAAAAGATGGTGGGGCAGCAATTGTTTCGGGCGGTTGCAGGGAAAGAGAGATGGTGATGTGCGAAGATGGAGAGAAGATGAGGGAGAGAGAGAGAGTTGGCGTCGATGGCGCTAAAGAGAGAGACCGGTGGGGATAAGGATAAAAAAAAATCAAGAGAAAGATCCAAATTTCATAAATGCTTGTCCCCCAATTGTCTTCATACTTATATATTTGTCCAAGAATACTTTCCAACAAGTATAAGTCCAAATAAATCCATTTTAATGCAAATAATGCACCCCTCATCCTAAGTTCCGAATTTCTATTTTTGGGACATCAATTTCTTCGACAAATTCCCAAATTCGACGTCCAATTTTGATGTAGAAAAAGCCCACAAAATTTCTACAACCTCCCTTCGTCATATGGCTCGATTTGCAAGTTGAAAATCTCTTCAATTTGGCCAATCCGAATTTTCGCTAATTTTCCGCGGCGTCCGATTCGAATTTCCGTAAAAATCTCGTAATCTCCGAAAATTTCTCGGAGGATGAGTCGACGTCCCTAATATACTTGTGACACCACATAACTTTCAATTTTGAAATCGGATTCAAATAAGTGTTAGTTAATTTCAATCGGCGCGCTTTTTAGCGTGACCTAGTCTACTGGGTCACTTTTAGGAATTTTGGTGCAATCGACCCGTGATCGATTTATCTCGAGTCACATAGTACATCTTCGACAAATTGGCGACTCTCGGTTGTCGTGAAAATCTCGAGGTTTCAAATACGGGCACAGGGTACCCAAAACGTCGAAAATCAATTTAGTGTCGATTGGTGAGAATTTTGCAATCAAGTGGAATCACCCACATTCCCGATCACATATCTCACCCAAATCGACCTATCTCTGATTTCTGATCGATTCTGACAGTGCCGCAATGACCCTTACAGACCGACACGGTCGAGCAGTTGATTCATGTTCAAATTCTCAAGTCAATTGCATTTAGATTCCTTAATTGATTCCCCGATAGGACCAGGTTATCTCGTGAGTGGCCAACTCGAGAGAAAAGCACTATAGACACGTCGACGAAAAACCCGATTTATTTAATTGAAAACAATTCAGAAAATTCCAGCTGTCACACCTGAAACCTTGTAAAAGCACAAATATTGATACTTAGATTCACACATTATTTCTTATGATATTTGAAATTTGACTGATACTTTAATTTTTTAGCTAGAAAGCTGAAAAAGTAATTTTCTCGCTAAAATATAAAAAAAAAGACAAACGACTTCGAATCTCTAATCATATTATGTTTGGCCAAATTCTACAACTTACAATGATACCATAGAAAGAGAAAGACAGCTAATTGTTAGTAAAATAACAAATCCAGCCAACGCCGGAATGTTGTTGCAGTGGGACTGCTGGTGTTGGGGTAAGGACTAGAGAAAGGGATATGATAATCCCATTTCCTTACGGCCGACGTCATCCCTTTGTCTTTTTCCATTAACGCCAAGGAGTGATGGAGGGAGAGGCACGTATATAAAGAAGAGAGTCATTTACTAAGGTGAGCGTTGTATTCTGGGTCCAGGTGATCATGGGTTCTGATTCAAAGACACTTTGCTTCGATTCGTAAAAAATAATAAAGATAGGCGAGCGATTACTTCCAACAACAGTGATTTCTCTCAAAGGTTCTTGAGGTTCGATTCAACATGGAGATCAGAGGAACATCGTGATATGAGTCTAAACTTGAAGGAGGCGAGCAATGAGCCTTACCGACCTATCATTAAAACTGATTTAACTGGAGTTTATAAAGTAATAATCCAATTTACATTGTCAAATGAAAGAATTAAGTAAAAGTACAATGATTCCAAAAATGACAAACGATACACTTTCACCCAATTTAGAAAGGCAAATTGAATGAGAAGACGGAGGTTCAATTCTATTGTCTTCCCATATTAAGGTAATGTGGTTAATCATATAAGGGATTTGATAGAATTGACTCTGATAGTACAATAAATGGTTCTATCCCCGCAGAGAGTGGGGTAATATAAAAACTAGTAGTTAACTTAATTACTAGTTAATAGTTAATAGTTAATACAGCCAAACTCATTTTTTTTTATAACAAAAATGTTGCGGAGATGGGATTTAACTACCCACATCCGTCGATGACAGCGTTTGATCAGATGGGCAGAGGGGATCTTTGGGCGGAAATAGGTGTTGATAATCATAAAATTAACTTGGTCACTCACTACTTAGAAGGTGAAGCTGAGTATTGGTGAGAGGGGATTTGACTGGCTTTTGGAGGAAAAAATGTGACTGTCTCATGAAATATTTTATTCTTCACGAACTCAATGATTTGTTTGTTTTAGCACTAGTTACTAGGTGTCGGCGGTGGCAGTGATGGCCCTTGATACATGACTTTAAAAAAGAAAAAAAAAATTGTACTCGTTAATAGGTGCCCCAAACGGCATTAACTAAAACTGTTGAAATTAAAAATAACGCATATAAACACATGAGAAGGAAACATATTTCACAAAACACAATTAATGAGTTTTGACAAGTGCGTTGGGGTTTTCTTTGACATTTTCGAAAAGCAAAATCTCCTAGAAATTTTTAGTTAGATCAACATTGTTGACACCTAAATTTTGGTGATCCAAGCATTTATTCAATGCATAGAAAATTAGGGATTAATTTTTAAGCCCTAAAAATATAATATATATTAATTGCATAACATATAATTTTAAATGTATTATTGCATTTGCATTAGACCGATGACAAATGAATTTAACTGATCAGCCTTGAATTTTTTGAGCCTGTCAATTCGACCAAGTCCATGGATCATAATCACATTAGGCCTTTCACATGATGGCTGGAGCACGTATGGTATGAAGAGGATATTGCATCATCAAGAGAATATTGCACTGACTTCGAAAAGGAAAAGATCTGATTGCAAGTGAGGTAATATTCGGCCAAGCAAAAGGGGAAGGAAGAGATATATTTGTCCAAAGAAGAATAAGCTTTCATGAAGATTCGTAGCAGCACGAGTGAACAATATAAAAAGAGAAAGAAGAAGAGGTTCTGAAGGGGGACCACACAATTCAATACATGTTCTGCACATTAGAGAGGACGCACTAGAGAACGTCAAAGGTGGAAACGTGGAGAGGAGTCATGCATTAAAGAAGGCACACCATCCAAAAAGATAGTCCAGCGAGATCTTTCTCATACAGTTTTTCATTAAAATTCGTAATAAAAAATTAATAAAATAAGAGTTACCCTAGATGAAAGTTTTCCTATCCATTCTAGGAAATAATTTTATGACCAAAGAAAAAAAAAGTCTAGGAAATAATTTAGAGTAAATCCTAATTCTATTAGGAAAACCTTAACCTTTTATCTAGATATTATTTAAACGGGCAAAATCTATCTATAACATGCAACATTATCTATATAAATGCACATTTCGAATCCCCAAAACCATAGAAGGACCCGTCCCTGACCGTCTTTCTTCCTCTTCTCTCGAGAAAATCTGTGCAGAGAAACCATGTCGTCGACTGACAACATCATCATCCTCCAGAGCTCGGACGGAGAGTCCTTCGAGGTGGAGATGGCGGTGGCTCGGCAGTCCCGTTCCATTGCTCATATGATCGAGATGGACGACCCCGCCGACGGCATCCCCCTCCCCAACATCACCGGCAAGATCCTCTCCAAGGTCATCGACTACTGCAAGAAGCACGTCGTTAACATCGATCGCAACTCCTCCGTCGCCGGCGACGACCTCAAGGCCTGGGATGCTGAGTTCGTCAAGGTCGACCAGGCCACTCTCTTCGATCTCATCCTGGTCAGTGGTCTTTCCCTTACCCACTCTTCGGTTGTGGAATCTCGCGTAGAGTTTGGGTTTCGTGGGAGATTTTGTGCGGTGATATTGTTTCTTCGCCTTGTCTAGGCGTTTCTCGGCTAGTGTGAGAGTTTGATGTTGATTTTGCTGATTAGTGTGGTGGATGATTCTCTGTTTCATGTGGCTTTCGAAGATTTGTACCAATTTTTGGAACTCATCTCAATTGCATTCTTAAGCGATAATGACTTTATGACTTGGGGTTCTTGCTTTGTGAATGCGGAGGTTTGCATATTTCTGCAGCACCATCATAGTTTAATTCATGAACTTGCGAAGTTGATTCAAAGTCTCGTCTCGTTAAGGACTGCAATACTTATCCGTGTGATTTGTGGTGTTTCGCTCGATATGTCATAGGCGGCCAATTATCTGAACATCAAGGGCTTGCTGGATCTCACCTGCCAGACTGCGGCTGACAAGATTAAGGGGAAGACACCCGAGGATATCCGAAAGACGTTTGGTATCAAGAAAGATTTCACGCCCGAGGAAGAGGAAGATATTCGAGGTCCTCAGCTCCCTCCCTCATGTCCGAATACAAATACAAATAAACTAACCCCTTTCTTTCCGCAAACTACAGTTCTTCATTGCCGATCGGACATGGACTTCTTCCGCAATGCCAAGGCTGTGCGCCTCCGGAGCTGCGACGGCCAGTACCTCGTTGCGGTGGTTGATGAGGTCGTCATCCTTCACGATGGGGAGACGCGACTAGGAGAAAGCACCTGGCAGGAGGAGACCGGACGACGAGACAGCACCAGGTGGTCTGTCGAGTTCATCGACAACTCCAATTCCTTCCTCCGCCTCAAGAGCTGCAGCGGCAAGTACCTCTCTGCCTCCGACCAGCCCTCCCTCTTCGGCATGACTGGCTGCAAGGTCCTCCTTTCACTCCCTTCCCTCCTGGACTCCTCCCTCGAGTTGGAGCCTGTGATGGAGGGAACACACGTCAAGCTCCGAACCCACTATGGCACCTTCCTCTGCGCCAACCGCGACCACCCCATGTATCCCAACTCTATCACCCACGACCTTCCCCACCGCACTACCATCCTCTGGGATGTCGAGGTCGTAGAGAGAGAAGAAGAAGGAACTTCTACCAATATTGATGATAAAGCATCAAAAGAAGGATCCTCTTCCAATAGTGACGATCAAGCATCATCTGTCACCAAAAAGCATCACGAAACAGGGGAAGGAAGTTCTGTTACCAAAAGTCCTTCAAGGGATTCAGGTTTGATTCGAGAAGGTGATTGGGTTGGATATCGGTATCATTTTTGGGAGCTGAAGAGACGGCTTTTGGACAACTCCGGAAGGAAGAATATGTTGGTAAGGGGAGGGCCGGGGACGACAGCCTTGGTCAGGGAGGTGTGTGCAGATGTCCAGGAGCATTTTGATACCATCGCCTGGATTAGCATTCCTCAGGAAAATGATTCTGCGTTGATCCGCGAAGAAATATTTCTGCAACTTATTTATGAGAGGGCCGCCTTACCCGAAAACTTTGACATGAATACTTGGATGTTGAAGGACCATGACTTCTCCTTACAGCAAAAGGCAAGCTGCCTCGTTGTGGTCGATAATTTAGACCATCTGAGAACTTGGGAAAAGTTCAAAGAAATCTCGTGCATAGTCGAGAAATGCCAAGTGATCTTCATAGCCAAGCGTGATATGGATTCATCGTACAGGCAAATCAAAGAGCATGGCTACAAATTCGAATCTTATGAACTGAAGGGTCTATTGTATCTGCCACGGGCTCACTATTTGAAGAATTTCCTGGAAAAGAGTTTTACTCCTCCATGGAAGCGACTTTGCGAACTCTTTGTTAGCAAGTGTAAGAGACTGCCTACGGCAATCGTTTGTGTCTTGTGCAACCGGGAAAAACAGAGGCGGTACTGCTCATCTTATACAATAAAGGATGAATGGGAGGTGAGGATCCCCTCGGATAACCTCTGTGATGAATTTCACGTTATCCAACAAGTGTTGAATATCCTTCTTACTGAGGAACTCTTCTGGTTTTTGTACTTGAGCATTTTACCTGAGAATAGGCCGCTCAGTTGTAAGACAGTTTCTCGTTTATGGGCTGCGGAAGAATTCCCAACCGATCCAGAAAAAGCAGAGCCCTTTTTCGAGTCTCTTCTTTCGAAAAAGTGCATCCTTCCGGTGGAAGAAAGAAGTGGAGTTCTCTCCACATTCCAAGTGGACAAGCGTGTGCGAGAGATTATTGTTTCCTTGTTCGATCTTTGCGAATCAGTAATCAATACTAGTCAGGACAGCACCAAATGGCCTGAAGGGGTAAGATTCCGATCTGTCCGGGGAACAATCAGCGCCTTGAATGAAGAAAAAACCTTCCCACTTTCTTCGATATTCGTCCATGTCTCCTCCGATGAGGATAAGCCAACAACTTCCAAAGCTTTGCCATTGGAGACTTCCGATACTTCATTGTTTGATTTAAAGCATTCCAAGGTGTTGGATCTGACAGGTGCACGTTTCCAGATCATTCCAGATGTGCTGTTCGAGCTAACTAATGTGCGGTACTTGAGCTTAAGGAATTCGTCAATCGAAGTGATCCCAAGTTCGACTGGAAAGCTTACAGATCTAGAATTTTTGGATGCTAAACATAGCTCGGTTACTGAATTGCCTGAGGAGGTTGGAAAACTCGAAAAAATTCGTCACATCCTGATTTATCATCACAAGAGAGACCCCCTGATGGAGGGTTACAACCTAATTGGCTTCAAGACATTATGCAGAGTCGGAGGTTTCAAGAACCTAGAAGTGCTCTGTTTTGTGGAAGCAGACAAAAGAATATTGGAAGATCTTGGGAATCTGACAAAATTAATGCGGTTGGGAATCACCAAGTTGAGAAAGAAACATGGTAAGTTGTTGTGCACTTCCCTTAGGAAGTTAAAGGAGCTAAAGTCCCTCAATTTACATGCGCTTGACGAGGACGAGATACTTGATCTCCATTACCGAACTTCACCTTCCAAGTCTCTTAAACATCTCTACTTGCATGGTCGTTTAAAGAAGTTGCCGGATTGGATATTGTCCCTCAATGATTTGACAAAAATCATATTGAGATGGAGTCAGTTGGAGGAAGATCTCCTTGCAACCTTAGGAAAATTGCCTGAGCTAGTAGAGCTGGAACTGCGTCGGGCTTATGATGGAGAACAGTTGGATTTCGGGCATGGGCAGTTTCCGAAGCTCAAGATTTTACTGCTTGAGGAATTAGAGGGGCTCAGGTCAATAAATTTGCAGAACGGAACAATGCCGAGCCTTGAAAACTTAACCATCTGCCGCTGTCAATGGTTGGAAAGTGTACCCTCTGGCATCGAATACATTGGCATCCAAAAGCTGACGTTTTTTGATATGTCTCATGAATTCTACGAGAAGGTACGAGAGGACCACGAGAAGAATAATTATCAACTTTTTAAGAACATATCAGAAGTCTATTTCAGACGATGGAGGCCCGGCCACTGGGAAACCCATCAGGTGGATAGCACTGATGAAGAGGTGGAAAGCACAGATGGAATCCGTCTAGAAAAATTCTATTCGTTCAAGTAGATCGAAAACTCCCGTTTGACCGTGGATTTTGTGTCGCAGTTGAGTGTACTGCCAGTTTCTAAATCTTGTTCATGAGTTTCGTTCGTCTAAATTTTCCTATGCATGTTTAAATGTTGTGGGTGTTTCGATTTCTCACGGCGGCTCCACTTCTAATTTTTAAGAGCATATTCCGCTTCTAATTTTTAAGAGTATTTTTCTTGTTCATGAATCGAGATTTTCCTCTTCTAATATCAAAGGGTGCGACCTGAGAATATCTTTGTGACTCAAGAAGTGACTCACCCTCGAAATTTAACATTTGCATTCCCATGCTAAAAAGGTACCCTTGCACCCAAAGGGGTATATTGTGAGCCAACTTTAATTTTGACAAATACAATCTAGAAATACACTCCCTTTGTACACTTTGGTGCAATCCTACTCCTTTCACCATCCAAGAAGCTGATCAAGAGCTGTACTTTGTTAGAACCTATTTACGTATATGGTCCCGACCATCACTCCTCGATCTCGTTAGAACGGATCACTACAATCGATGTTCTTGAATTGTTCTAGAATATTGCAAGGAACCGGAAGAGTGGAGAATGGCAAGTTGTTCATGAATGGAGAATTTTCGGCAAAAATGTGAGTACGGATAGAAATTAGAAATTAGCATGCTAATATCCTATGAATAAATATCAGTAAAAACTTAAGGTAGTTTGATTCAATATCAATTGTGAATCATCTTTTCTGCTCTCTCTACTCATTCGATGGTATGAGATTTGACCTCAAAATTCATTTGTGTACTTCCATATTTTTTAAAAATAAAGATTAGTGTTTTGCAATTTTAGTATGAGAGTACCAATTTTAGTATGCCAGTGATTTGGCACATGGAAGTAACCTTTTAAGTGTTTTGATCTATATAATCATGTTATTTTTACATGATATACAACTCATGGCGACATTTGTGTTAGGAATTTTTCTCGCTAAAAAATTGCTCTCCTCAAATTGTTGACTTGAGACAATAGAAATTATCATGCTTTAATCAATCAATGATTCTATACCAAACGTCATAGTTCTTGAGCTTCAACTTGATAGACAATTGTACACTAAGAGAGGAACGAGAACTTGATGATTGAATTCGAAAAATTGATGAAATGATTTCACTAATGACAACACAAATCATTCTTAAGGGAAGATGATGTGGACATCGAGCCATATCGAGGAGGAGGTGCTAAGGATCCATTGTCTATTCCTACTAGTTCGATCACTCGAGCGCGGGCCAAGCAATTTAGGCAAGCTATTGACGTCATGGTTCGTGATCTTCAACGTGGAGATAACCTTGGATCAAATCTTAAAGAATCTTGGAAATCTTGGCGCAATTTGATTATATGGACACCAAATATTTGACCAAGTCAACTTCTTGTTTAGGAATATTCTAGAATATGACGCATTATATTTATAGGGTTGGTTTTAGGGTTTGTGTGGCGGCTAGAAGACCTATATATAAGACTGACTGAATTTCTTTGGGAAGAGATATATTTTACTTTGAGAAATAATTGAGAGATTCTCTTTTATTGTTCTTTTGAATCAAGATTCCCTTGTGACGGTCGATTTGACTTATCGAGCGAGATAGCGGATTCTTTCGCTCGTGGTGTCTATAACATTGGTTGGTTGACACGTGTTCGTCAACAGGTCATGTTCATATCGAGGTTGCCAATCACAGGTTTGATTGGAGGTCGAGATTTGCAATTCACACCATCTAGGCCTTCGTAGAACGATTCTTCCGTAGCGATTCACATCAGTTTGGTATCAGAGCTTGCTTCTACAAGGTCTATTTATCTTTATTTTTTTGTTTATATTCAGCAATTTGAGATTTATTGAGCTAGGGTTTCGGTTCTAGCCAATTTAGGGATCTGATTGGTTTTGTGCGTCCATATGTAGTTGTTTGCTGTTAGTTTTAATTTTTTTTCCTAGCATCTTAAATTGTATCTGAGTTTGTCAAAAAAAGAAGAAGAAGAGAAAGTTCTTCAAAAAAAAAAAAAAAAAGAAAGAAAACGCACAAAAAAAAAGTGTGAAAGATAAAAAAAAAAACAGATTCGGCAAAAAAAAAAAAAATATAGCTGAACAAAAAAAAAAATCAAGTGAGAGGACTAGTAACAACACCTAGAGGGGGGTGAATAGGTGTTTAAACAAAACCTTGACAAATATATGCGGAATAAAATAAGTTGTGAGCAAAGTCTGAAGAATAACAGACTTTGAGCGAGATCAGACTTTAACACAATAAAGAGTTTAGAGAAGAGAATAAGAACACAATGTTTATAGTGGTTCGGCTTAATCCAAGCCTACGTCCACTCTCCCACGCTAACAGCCTTCTTGGCTGGATTCCACTATGCAATCAACAAGAGATTACAACTTTGAGTGCAAACACTTAGTAGTAGATCACACTATCTCACTAAGTCACTCTTTTGGTATTTCTCTCAAGATCACAAACGTTTAAGCTCACGAGAGACAAGTGTATGATAGAAGATTGCACAGACTTTGGAATTATAAATTCTACACTCTATCTCTTACTTGCTCATCGGTCCTTCATCTCCTTAAATACTCCTCCACTTCCAAACTAACCGTTGGACAATATCTTGAGGATCGTCTTCCAATATATCCATTGGACAGCCCTGTATTTAGAAGATTTGGTAGCCGTTGAGTGACAAAAGTAGAATCCCAAATTGATTCCGATCGCCCATACAAACAAAATCTTGGTTTCCATAAGTAAAGCTTTTTCGTATAGAAAGTTATTGTCTTCAAGATCTAATTGTCAATCAATTAAATTGAGTCAATCAAATCAATCTTGATGTGGAATCCAAACCAGATCACTAGCTGTTATATCTTTGGGCTTGAGTTACGTTCTGTTGAGTCTGGATGTAAAGTCTGAGAGCAATAGACTTTACAATCTGAGTCTGACTGCGATAGACTTTGCAATTTGGGTCTGAATAGATTTAGATTTAAGGTCTGAACACAGTCTGTTATGTTCTGCTTTAGCATAGAGTCTGTCTTCTGATGTAGAACAAACTTTGACACTAAAGTCTAGCAGTCTTCAAACTTTGACACAGAAATCTGGAAATCTTCATAATATACTTTGAATATGTGTTCTGTTCAGTCTTCTGGTTGTCTTCAGACTTTGACAATATCCTTTACATGTTCAATCATTTGCATAGTCTATTACTCAACCATCAAACATGTTAGTAGCCTTTGATTTATTTTGTCATCTTCAAAACATCATTAGGGATTTCCCTAACATCAAGAAGGTGACTCGTTTGTTAGTGGACCGAATTGAAACAAAATCAGTAGTGATTTGCGTTTCAATTGGAATTTTGAAAGTTGTACTTGTTGGTTTGAAATTGTTACTTGTTGAAGCAAAATCAGTAGTGATCTAATCTTGTTTGATTAGTTTGATTGATTGTCGTGAGAGGGTTAAGAGATAGGTTTTGAGTCCAATAAAGAGCTTGTGAAAAGAGAATACGAGAGGAAAAAGGCAAGAGTGTGTGAGTTTAATTGAGGGTAAAAAAAAAAAAAAAAAAAGCCTAGACTTGAGTTAAACACGAGGGGAGTGACAAACACCTTGAGAGAAACACGTGAGGGAGTGATTGGTGAGGATTTTTGTGACTAACGTTTATTTGCAGGTCTAAAATATGTCGCGCGAAGAAAGCGTGAATCAAAGGGAGGTTGACTCCATACGAAGGGATGAAGCGCTCGTGGAAAGCATCCAGCAATTGAGGGTCGTAGTGGAGGAGCTTAGTGGCCGAATGATGGAGAATGGTATGAGAGTTGATGGTGACCGAGAGATACCCCGAGGAAGGCCGCAGCATCAGCGAGATGCCTCTAGAACACAACCTAGAAGGCAACGGCATTATGATGATGATGAGGCTGACATGGAGGATGATCGAGATGCTCGATTTGGAAGGTGGAATGGAGCCCGAGGGTTTAGACACCGAGAAGATAATGAACTTGGCAATATTAAGATGAAGATTCCTTCTTTCCAAGGAAAGAATGATCCCGATGCGTATCTAGAGTGGGAGAAACGCATGGAGATGGTATTTGATTGCCAACGATATTCTGAGCTCAAAAAGGTAAAAATTGCAGCTGTTGAATTTACTGATTATGCTATAATTTGGTGGGATCAACTTGTGACTAGTAGGAGGCGCAATGGTGAAAGACCGATAGAGACGTGGGATGAGATGAAAGCAGTAATGAGGAGGCGTTTTGTACCAAGTCATTACCATCGAGATTTGTTTCAAAAATTACAAAATCTCACACAAAGCAATAAGAGCGTGGAAGAGTATCACAAGGAGATGGAGATTGCCATGATCCGTGCTAATGTGGTTGAGGATCGTGAGGCCACAATGTCAAGATTTTTGAGTGGTTTGAGTCGAGACATAGCAAGGGTGGTGGAGCTGCAACACTATGTTGAATTGGAGGAATCGGTGGACAAAGCCATCAAAGTTGAGCGGCAATTGAAGATGGACCGAAATCACAAAAGTGGAGGAGGTTCTAATCAAAATTGGAGATCCAATTGGAAGAGAGATGAAAAGCCAAATTGGAGAGGAAACAATACCAAAACCGAAACCTCAAAGGAGAAGGAGAGGGATGGTAAAGTTGGAACGAATCCGGCTTCAGGTAAAACCGAAAACCCTAACACTAGAACTCGTGAAATTAAATGTTTTAAGTGTTTGGGCATGGGTCATATGGCGAATCAATGCCCTAATAGGAGGGTGATGATCATGACTGGACATGGTGATGTTGAATCCGAAAGTGAGAGGGAAGAAGAAGATGATGAGATGCCACTGATGGAGGATTGTAGTGATGGAGAAGTGGCTATAAAAGGAGACTTATTGGTGGTTAGGCGTTCTCTGAGTGTGCAAGTAAAAGATGAGGAGCATCATCAACAAAGAGATAACTTGTTTCATACAAGATGTGTGGTGAATGGTAAGATCTCGTAGTATGATAATTGATGGAGGTAGTTGTGCGAATGTGGCAAGTTGTACTATGGTGGATAAGTTGGGTTTGAAAACGACAAAGCACCCTAGGCCTTATAGACTTCAATGGTTAAATGATAGTGGTGAGGTGAAGGTGTCGAAACAAGTTCGAATTCCATTTGAGATAGGGATATACAAGGATGAGGTAGAGTGTGATGTTGTAACTATGCAAGCGGGTCATGTCTTACTTGGAAGACCATGGCAATATGATCGAAATGTACATCATGATGGATATACTAATCGTTATTCATTGGTGATGAATCAAAAGACTTCTACTTTGGTACCAATGACACCTAGTGAGGTGTATCAAGATCAATTAAAGTTACAACGAGAAGCCGAGAGAGAGAGAAAAGGTGAGAAATCCGAGGGCTTGCGTGGTGTGTCTGAGACGCAAGGAAAAGGAGAGGCCGAGAGAAAGATTGTGGTAAAAACCGAGGGAAAAGAAGAGAGGAAAGAAAAGAGGCAAAATAATTTTTATGCAAAATCAAGTGAAGTGAGGAGAGCCTTAGTTCTAGATCGACCAATGCTTGTACTTGTGTACAAGGAGGTTTTGTTTTCTACTAACAATCTTGACCCAAGTTTGCCTAGTCCTATTGTGTCTTTATTGCAGGAATTTGAAGACGTCTTTCCTGATGAACTTCCTAGAGGGATACCACTGATTCGAGGCATAGAACATCAAATTGACTTGATTCCTGGTGCGCCATTACCTAACCGACCCGCATATCGAAGCAATCCCGAGGAGACAAAGGAACTTCAGCGACAAGTTAGCGAACTATTGGAGCGAGGGCATGTGAGAGAGAGTCTTAGCCCGTGCGCTGTCCCTGTTTTGTTGGTGCCAAAGAAGGATGGAACTTGGCGAATGTGTGTCGATTGCCGAGCAATCAATAACATTACGGTAAAGTATCGACATCCTATTCCTAGGTTAGATGACATGTTGGATGAGTTGCATGGTTCTTGCATTTTCACTAAGATCGATTTGAAAAGAGGCTATCATCAAATTAGGATGAAAGAAGGTGATGAATGGAAAACTGCATTTAAGACCAAGTATGGATTATATGAGTGGTTAGTCATGCCATTTGGATTAACTAATGCACCGAGCACGTTTATGCGACTTATGAATCATGTTTTGCGTGCTTTTATTGGTCAATTTGTGGTTGTCTATTTTGATGATATCTTGATATATAGTCAAAGCCCTGATGACCATATTGAGCATGTGCGAGCTGTCTTGCAGGTTTTAAGGGCCGAACAATTATACCCTAATCTAAAGAAGTGCTCTTTTGTTACCAAGAAATTAGTATTTCTAGGATTTGTTGTTAGTACTTATGGTATACAGGTTGATGAAGAAAAGGTCAAAGCAATTCGTGAATGGCCAATGCCTAAGACCGTAGGAGAGGTGCATAGTTTTCATGGATTGGCGAGTTTTTATCGGCGATTTGTGAGAAATTTTAGCACCATTGCTGCACCTTTAACTGAGGTTATCAAGAAGCACGTGGGTTTCACGTGGGGAGAAGAGCAAGAGAAAGCATTTAATCTTTTAAAAGATAAGTTGACTAATGCTCCTTTGTTATCTTTGCCAAATTTCAGTGCTACTTTTGAGATAGAGTGCAATGCTTTTGGTACAGGAATTGGAGCCGTGTTGATGCAAGGAGGGCGTCCCATAGCTTATTTCAGCGAGAAATTGAGTGGAGCAACATTGAATTATCCTACCTACGATAAGGAGATGTATGCTTTAGTGCGAGCCTTGGAAACATGGCAACATTATCTATGGCCGAAGGAGTTTGTAATCCACACCGATCACGAGACCTTGAAGTACTTGAAAGGGCAGAAAAAGTTGAATAAAAGACATGCCAAATGGATAGAGTTCATCGAGACTTTTCCATATGTGATCAAGTACAAAAAAGGTAAGGAGAATGTGGTAGCCGATGCACTTTCTCGAAGGTACGTGATTCTAACTATTTTAGAAGCAAAGTGTCTAGGTTTTGAGCATATCAAGGGCTTATATACTGATGATGATGACTTTGGGAGAGTATATGAAGCATGTGAACAAGCTGCATTTGATAAATTCTATAGGCATGAAGGTTATCTTTTCCGTGAAAACAAACTATGTTTGCCTAAGTGTTCTTTGCGTGAATTGTTGGTGCGAGAAGCGCATAGTGGTGGTTTAATGGGACATTTTGGCATTAGTAAGACTTATGAAGTACTACATGAACATTTTTATTGGCCACATATGAAGAGAGATGTTACACGTGTCTGTGAGAGATGCATTGCTTGTAAGAAATCAAAGTCTACAACTAAACCGCATGGCTTGTATACACCATTACCTATTCCAACGCATCCTTGGACTGATATTTCTATGGATTTTGTGTTAGGATTGCCTAGGTCTAAGTATGGTAGAGATTCTATTTATGTGGTTGTTGATCGATTTTCAAAGATGGCTCATTTTATACATTGTCATAAAATTGATGATGCATCTCATGTTGCTGATTTGTTCTTTAGGGAGGTTGTACGTTTGCATGGCATGCCTAAATCGATTGTTTCGGATCGAGATTCTAAATTTCTTAGCTACTTTTGGAAAACATTGTGGAAAAAACTAGGAACACGGTTATTATTTTCTACTACTTGTCATCCACAGACCGATGGTCAAACCGAGGTAGTTAATAGAACTTTAGGGGTATTGTTGCGTGCTATTATTAAAAAGAATATAAAATCTTGGGAAGATTGTCTGCCACATGTTGAGTTTGCATATAATAGGAGCGTGCATTCTGCTACTAAATTTACACCATTTGAGGTTGTCTATGGTTTTAATCCGTTAACTCCGTTAGATTTAACCCATTTACCTATTGATGAACGTGTGGATTTAGATGGAGCAAAGAAAGCTGAATTTGTCAAGGTGTTGCATGAGAAGACGCGCGCAAATATTGAGTGCAAGATTGAGCAATATGCAAGGCAAGCCAACAAAGGGCGCAAGGAAGTGGTGTTTGAACCCGGCGATTGAGTTTGGGTTCATATGCGCAAAGAGAGATTTCCTGAGCAGCGACATTCTAAGTTATTACCGCGAGGGGATGGACCTTTCATGGTTTTGGAAAGAGTTAACAATAATGCCTACAAGCTTGATCTTCCAGGTAAGTATGATGTTAGTGCCACATTTAATGTTTCTGACTTGACTCTTTTCGATGCTAGTGATGATTTGAGGGCAAATCCTTTGCACGGGGGAGGGAATGATGTGGACATCGAGCCATATCGAGGAGGAGGTGCTAAGGACCCATTGTCTATTCCTACTGGTTCGATCACTCGAGCGCGGGCCAAGCAATTTAGGCAAGCTGTTGGCATCATGGTTCGTGATCTTCAACGTGGAGATAACCTTGGATCAAATCTTGAAGAATCTTGGAAATCTTGGCGCAATTTGATTATTTGGACACCAAATATTTGACCCAGTCAAATATATATATCTTCTTGTTTATGAATATTCTAGAATATGACGCATTATATTTCTAGGGTTGGTTTTAGGGTTTGTGTGGCGGCTAGAAGACCTATATATAAGACTGACTAAATTTCTTTGGGGAGAGATATATTTTACTTTGAGAAATAATTGAGAGATTCTTTTTTACTGTTCTTTTGAGGACTTGACCTAATCAAGATTCCCTTGTGACGGTCGATTTGACTTATCGAGCAAGATAGCGAATTCTTTCGCTCGTGGCGTCTATAACGTTGGTTGGTTGACACGTGTTCGTCAACAGGTCACGTTCATACCGAAGTTGCCAATCACAGGTTTGATTGGAGGTCGAGGTTTGCAATTCGCACCATCTAGACCTTCGTAGAACGATCCTTCCGCAGCGATTCACATCAGAAGAGTAAGTGTTTGATTGGCAAAGGTAAATAAATAACTGAAATGAGTGGAAATAAATTACAGGAGTGATTAGAAATAGATTGTAAGGAAATAAATGGCACTAAAAGAAGTACATCTTGTTCTTCAAGAATTTATGCCGGTCTATTCCTCTCTAGTTCTCCATTTTATAATTGTTTCCGTCCATAATTGCCCCCAAAAACATCGTCGATCCTTCGAGCAACCGACTTCAACCTTATCAGTTGTGAATGTTGCGCCATCAATGAACACTTGACTAACTTCGTGTCATTGTGAGGGCACGCGACTAATCTGTTTTGAACATTTGGACTAAATGCTGATCCACCTTGAGTTGACTCTATAACGAGCCTTATCTCTGATCTTAGTCAATAGCCGGAGTAAAATTTTCAGTGCCGAAAGAAACATATTTAAACAATATAACTTTTTCTTTAACATACAAGTTAGGGATTCAAGCATGTCTTAAGCACATGATATTGTTTCTTATCTTCACTATAATTAAATAAATAATGTTTTATTTTTACTACATGACCCAAAAACTACTTTATTTTCCTCGGTGCATATGAGCTATGTTGTTTTTAACACTTTTTTGACAAGTAACATTCAGTATTTCCATTTCGTTACAAGTATTTGAGTGATCCATGCTTCGGATAACCTCGTATAGTGGAAATTACATCCGTTAGTAAGCCAAAGCCCAAAAGGAAAATATATGGGTGTCTAATAGGAAAAACACCAACGAAAGAGTAGAGACAATTTTGATGTGATCTCTCACTCTCTCTAAAGAGTTAAAACTTGAGTTAAGAACACATGGCAAGTATATCATTTGAAGCACCGATAGGACTTTGATTGTCCCCGTTGATTAGGGTGGGTTGTGGATCTCTTGGTCTGCCAATCATGTAAAGCTTTCTTTAACTTGAAAACACGAACCCTTGGCCCATTTAAAATGGGGAAAATTATCAAAAAAATTTCTACACCAATTGCGTTTTTATCAATCTAGTTATAAAACTTTCAATTTTATTAATTGAGTCTTAAACATTTTCACATTTTGCCAATTGAGTCAATTCAAACTAGAAATCACTGATGTTAATATCGACTGTCCTACGTAGTACCGCCGACGCTAACATAGACAATTTGTCATTATATTTTATTTTTTTGAAATTTTTTATTGATTTATTTTCTTTTTTCTTTTTCTCTTTTTTTTTCCTAACCTTAGCCCGGCAAGGTAATTGGTCAACCATAGCTTGGAATTTCTGAGGTGTCGCTACCCTCCTCTACCATGGGCAAGGCCTCTGTGCCCTTGCCTAGATCCGGGCGAAGCCTAATGCCCTCACCTAATGGCCCGCGAGGGTTAGTTGACAACCTCATTGGCCTAGGTTAGGAAGAAAAAAAGACAAAATAATAATAAAAAAAATAAAAATACTAAAATATTATTCATTGGCGTCAGCGGTACTATATAGGATGGTTGGCGTCCACACCAGCATTCTTTGGCTAAAATTAATTGAATGAACTCAATTAGTAAAATGTAAAAAAGTTTAGGGTTTAATTGGCAAAACTTAATAAATTTATGATTGAATTGACAAAAGTGTAATAGGTTTAAGATTTTCTAGACAATTTTCCCTTTAAAATGTGCATATTTCTTAAAATGATATGAATTATGTGCCGTAACAATGTTATAAGAGAGTTAACCTTTTCTCATACATAATCAAAATAGTAAATCTAAGGGCTCTAATTTTCCCTTTAGATAGTACTTGATCGATCTAAACTACTTGATAATACATTCATCTAATAGATGTAGGTTTATTTATAAAATCAATTAGTGGAGGAGGCCTTATCCTTAAGAAAAACAATTCATTTTTCATAGAACACCCTAGTTTTTGGAAAGATTGAGAATTGTAAGGTCCCAAAGAAAAAGAATTCAGATTTACAAATTCCGATTTGCTCCATCGATGGTCGCTACGAAAAGACAATTCACCATTGCCAACACGGAGTTTACGTTGACCACACTTTTTGGTGATGCTAGAAACTATGCATTGGATTCAAAATCTTATTATGGTCTAGCTGTAACTACCAAGTCCTACATTGGACAGAAAAGGTTAAGTTGAATAATTCCTAAGCGGATATGCACCTTCGAGATAATAATTATTTATATGGTTATTCAAAGTACTTCTTTGGAGGTTTAGCCATATGTGGAATGGTTATGGCTATAGATTGACAAAATAATGTTTGCCGAAGATAGAGGGCTTAGATCAAGTGGACCTCCTAGCATACTTCTAGGACAAAGGACGGTGCACAAATAAACGAACTATTCATCAATTAATAAAATATCATTGGGCAATACACGCAAACATTGACATTGATGTTGTTTGTTTAAGTGGGAAAGTTTGTGATCTCTAAAGTACCAATGAGATATCCTTTAGATAATAAACAAGTCAACACTGACTCCAATTATCACTACCCTGTGTGGTTTTTAAAGTATGCCTTTTAGGGCTTAACTTGTTGAGGCCAACAATACAATCTAGAAGGGGATTGAATAGGTTGAGTGAGGATACCAAGAAACTTTCACAGAATAACACAATAATAACCACACTAGATTGTGTGAGAAGTTTATTAGTGTGTGTGATAATAGTGAGTAGATGAGGTAGATGATGAACAAAGAAGATAAATCACACGGTGATTTATAGTGGTTCAACTTTATATCCAAGCCTATGTCCACTCTCCACCTGATAGCCTAAAAACGACATATGTTGTTTATATCACAAGATAGATCATACTATCAGGACACAACGACTTCTATTACTTATACACTTGACTATATACAATTACAGACCTAAATTTTTACATAGATATATCAACAGAGAGAATTTCTAATTCAAAGCACCACTGCAGTGTTTTCCTGTGTTCAACCTCTTCCAAGCTGCACTGTTCCTTATTTATACATCTCTTCAATCTAATCGTTGGAGCCTTGAAAGAGATCCAACTAGCCATTTGAGGGTAGATGGAATAATGAGCCAGAATCAAGACTGCTAATACAATCATTTCTTCTAACTTCTGTAGGTTTCCCAAAATGAAGTCTGCTACTACTACCACTTCATTAAAGTAGAAACTTGACAACTATTTTTCTTACATCTTTCCTAGTTTTTTTAGCTAAAGAATCCAGTTTTGCAATGATAATTTTCTGTACCATCAATGATCATTTTCATACACGTACACCATCATTAGTGATAACTCATGAGTGAAGGTACCGATGAAATGATGCGTGATAACAAGATCAATGATCCTTCCATTTTCATTAGTCCTAAAGACCATCAAAAACATTTACTTGACTCAAGTCCTTCTACACCACCACGAAATGCCATTCCCTTAAGTGTTTGTTCACCTATTTGTCACAACCTAGTTTCTTATATTTGCTAATAGAGGAATCATTGACATCTACAAAGCTAATTTACCATTTGCACCTTATGAAAGTATATATTAGTGCCAAAGATAGTTTTGGTATCATCAAAATTACAAATGGGTGTTTTCCTGACATAACTCACTTGGAATGGGCCAAGTTCTCTGTGGTCAACAAACTCAACAAGATTTCTCTCATTTGATATAGGACTTGAGATATCACAAATTCTCTCATTGAAAGAACTGGCTTCGTCATCCTCTAGCAAAACTCCTCTTATATGAGGTGTGGCCTCGTCCATTCCTAAACCCTCTCCTATCCTGGAAGCATGCTTGTAGTGACAACTTGTCTAATCCTTGTCAATTGGGTTTACACCTTGTCTATCTAACAACCACACATCTATTGGAGTAGGTCCTACTCTAATACCATCTTTCACAACCCAATTCGTTACACGTTGGCTAAGACCCCAAACAGGTTTTCTTTGTAAATACACAAGGTTTACAGGCATGTGTTGATTTATGAATCACTCAACATAGTCTTTCACAACTAATGTGAGATTTGCAATGTCACAAACTCACATACCATATTACAGTCTACACAATATTTCTAGTAATCGTTTGTTAACTTTGTATCGACACTTTTCCACATAGTCTTTCACAACTAATTGCGCAATTATTCGCGCACCTGCATAGGGGTATGGTGAGGTCTAGCTCACACCCAATCATTCTTTTTGGTATACAAAGGATACCTTGCACTTATAAATTGGCCCATTTCCTCCCATTTTTCCTATGTGGGACAAAGAGAAATGCACTTAGTTTGTTTTACAAACAAACTTCCAACATTTTCCTCTTCTCCAATTATCTCTTCATGGTCAGTACCATTTGACTTGGTCATTTACCGAGCATTATCTTGTCTTATCCTTTCTTTAAGAATAAAAATATTCTGAGTTTTACTTCAAAACATCTTTAAAAAAGAAATTCCCCAAATTTAACTTATTTTCTCAAAGGAGCTTTAGATTCCTAAAACAATCCCTTCATCCCCGGCGGTAAAAAGTGCCTCCTGACGACCCCGTGCCCATTTTTGGAGATTTAGGGCTTAAGCCTATTTTCGATCCTGGGCTGCAAGTAAACAATGTGCATTTTTATGCTTTAGTGCTGTAACTGTGGCTTCTCTAGAGGGGTTGATGGTCCCATTATGTATGAGCACTCCCGACGCATCGCACATGGGCTTTTGCAAAGGTTGAAGTCAGTGAAAGCGAAATTTTGGCAAAGCGGATCAAGAGAGGGAAGCTTTTGCTCGGAGGCCTAATTATTTTAATGGCTTTGTGGTTCACTGCATCCGATTTCTAGTGCTGGTGTTACCTCAATTGCCGAGCATGGGTTTACCTAGATCGGCAAGGGACCTGTAAGTGGCAGTTTGGAGCTTAGGATGTTTTTATCCGTGATCACATTGTCTAGTGGTGGTGTCTATTTGGGTGCGAATGGTTGGTTGCCTGCCACCGTTGAAGGCAGTGTTTGTGTGGGTACATTATGTTAGGCCTTTTGTGGTTAGTCATCCAAGTACATCAAGGAATAGATTGCGCAAGTAGTTGAACTTGTAGGTGCATGAGTCTGAATTGATTGTAATCTCTACTCCAACAATGCAATAACTAACCATGCTTGTTTGATGCAACTGGTATTGTCGATTGTAAGCTCTCCTCTATATTTTCTGCTAGTTAAAGCATCAATATAGTGATGTGTGTTGGCTGGAACAGGCCAAGCTAGGCCATGCTAATCAGTCCAATGGAGAACTTTTTGCACTGCATTATGGTTTTTTGGTTGTAAGCTTTATCTATAATGTTGGTTGGATTTGAATATGTTTGACTGTGTTTTCCGTGAAATTGGCCAACATTGGTCTGAGCATAGGCAAAAAGCTAGCCAAGCTTGGCTATGCTAATTAGTTCATTGCATAGTGCAATGCACAAGTTTTGCACTCGCAAAGCACTGCATTTCAGTTCTATTTGTTGTAAATCGCTATCGATTAAGCTGGTTGGATGTCAATGCATGGACGGTGTGCTTGTTGGAACTGTTTGTCTTTGGTGGACTTGGCGAAGCATTGGCCAAGCATGGGCCACAATTTGGCCAAACAAGGCTAAAAACTGGCTGTATAATGGACCTTGAACTAAGGCCGAAAACTGGGCAAGCAAGGTTGAAACTGACCAAGCAAATTCAAGCAAGGGCGAAAGTCAGCCGAAAAGCAAGTCCAAGGAATGTATGGGCCAAAAACTTGCCGAGCAAAGTCTAGCACGACCAAGAATAGGCCCTCGAAAGCCAACAATGAGCCGCTACATGTGCTAAAGTTGGGCAAGTTTAGGACAAAGATGAGGTGAGCCCAAAACAGGCCAATGAAATCAAAGTTTCATCATGTTAATCGATCCATTGCTCAATGCAATGGAAAACTTTTGCACAGTGTAATGCAACTACATTTCTGTGTTGTGCAGTGCAGTGAATCTGCTTGCACATTATAGTGCACATTAGAAGCACTGTAGTGCAGTGCCTAGATAAAAAATTCATGGGGATACAAACAACATATTATAGCAATACACAATTTTGCACCTTATCATTACAATACAACAACAAACTAGACATTTTAATTAGTCACTGGTCAAGCACCTACAGCACGAGGTTCAAGAAAAAATCCAGAAAATCATATATAAGTTCATGACTATTTGCCTTCATTGCTATGCCCTTCACAAAAAGAAACTTAAAAAAAAAAAAAAAGGAAAAACCAACAAAGGAGATGCCAACTTAAAAACTCCTCAAAAAGAACCCTCGAGAAAACCTACCATGCACGAAACACCCTCACACTATCTTCAGCTTTTGCATATATCCTCCACCATCTCCCTCTATCCCCTTCAGTTTTGCATATTAGTCTATCCTCCTCACTTGCAATTCTTGTAAGAGCTGTTTAGAGCATTTATTTAAACTAACAATATATAACGTATTATACTCTTGCATTTTCTTCCTACCCATACAAGACAATGACAGTGAGATATTGCCAAAGATTGAAGCAAGCAACTATATAGTTTATGGAGGCCTGGTAAGTTGCGATGGTCTTCAGGCCGCGGAAGTGCCCTCCACGACAATCTGTGAGCTTGTCACTGGCGTAGAAATTGATGTGTTGGATTATTGTCATGGAGTCCGTTGTGGCATATTATACCACAACTACCGGTAGTTATAGTATTTTATCTTTTCAGCTTTGTTCTTACAAACCCAATCACAAATTACTTCTTCTTTTTCTTCTTCTTCTTCAATACTTTATAAACTTTCTCCTTCTATGGTTTCTTCCTTTCTTTTTTTGTTCCTCCCAACTTGCTTTGGGACATTTGGTGGAATCAAGGTCGCCATGTTTCCTTGCCGACATGAGTGTAAGTCTACATAAAATATCCTTTTGCCCATGAAGTCTCTCTATAAATTTCAGCCTCTTGTTTTTAGCCCGTGATAACAGGTTTGTTCCTAATGTCATAAATTGAATTCTCCTATACTCTTGTGAGTTGAAGAGTGGAGCTTGGTGCCATTGGGGTGAAAAGTGAGTGATGCAAAAGGAATGATACAACTAGTTAGGAGAAGTAGTATCGAGGCATTTAGGATGGAAATATGAGCTCTAAAATGAGTGTTGGCCTCCTCTACACAAATTGGTTGGGAGCTTGTACTGGATGGCTAAGTTAACTAGGTGTGATATGATTAGGTGTAAGAATGGGATTTGCCATACTACTTTAGGAACAATATTTCGAAGGAAGGCCAACCTAGTGTCCTTGGCTCACTAGGTGCCACGTGGGCTATTCCGCTTTGTAAAGCTTGTGACAAATGATATCATAGTAGAATCCCTCTAGTAGGTGGGTAATTCATGGAAAGCCCATGGTCTACTCATTCCTATGAGGGCGGGGAGTGATCGTCGTGACTAAAAGGGCTTGGACAATGTGCGACTCTTGTCAAGCTTCCAAGATGGCAATTGAGGGATGGCAGGAATGAATTAATTTGCTCACCAAATAAGGAAAAAGTTCTTGGATCAATAGATGAATCTCAAGATTGGGTCTAGTACCGTGTTTCCAATAATGAGAGAAACCTCTATTGGTCTACCAAGATCGAAAGAAGCTTAGTAGGTTAAAGGAGGTGTTGTCGAGGGATGGCAATTGGCTCGGGATGCCACACTTGTTAGGGAGAGGACAAGTGATTGGAGATTTGCGAACAACTTTGATCGGGGGAAGCTACCAATGGACTGGAGTGGCTTGTTCTATAGAGCGAGCATTGTCATTCATGTAAGTCTCGAGAGAGTGGCGTTGTTGTTTATGGAATGCAAGATTGGGAGGGGAAGAATGTTACAGATTGAATTCTCCTATACATTTGTGAGCTAAAGATTGGAGCTTGGTGACATTGGGATGGAGAGTGAGTAATGCAAAAGGGATGATCCAACTAGTTTCGTAGACATGATTAATGTTTAATGGTAGTCACACACACACACACACACACACACATATATATATATATATGTGTGTCATTTTAATAATGTCTAATATAAAATATGAGTGTAATTCCATAGATTTGTCATGTAAACTCATGATTTTACATCAACGAATTGAAAAAATGGAAATGATTGTCTTTGCTTTCTCATGCACTTCATTGCTCTTTACATTTTCATGTAATTTTGCTTCAATTTACTTTCAATTCTATGCAATCTCATTTTCATATGTATTTTACATTTTCTTTCTTTCATATTGAAAGATTTGTCACTCAATATGAATATCATTGCATGCTTCGTACTTGGATGTGGAACCACACATTGATCTGAATCTCCATCTCTTTCCAATCATATGAAGTTCGAAGTGTCTCAACGCATCTTCATTTATCATCACATTACTTTAGCACACCCCACAGATTAATTTTCATCAATAATTTGCCATGTGTTTGAATTTCACGTGGATCACATTCAAGCATGTAACATATCAAGGTGATTGGTTGGAGGACGAAAACATGGGAATTTCCAAATCTAGATATAAGGTTACGTTAACTTCGTGGAAAATGAATGATTTGGAAAACTTTTTTCTAAAAGCGATCACTTGAAATAATTAGTCAGTGAAAAATATTTTTATTATCAACAACAATTTATATCTAGACACTTTCGTGGATAGTGAAAATGTTTTTTGTTCATTTATTTTTTAAACAATACAAACGATTATTTTCATCATGATATTTTCCAAATCATTCATTTTCTGTGAAACAAATAAGACTTCAATGAGTGCATTTATTCAGTGAGGCAAGATGCAAAGGAACAGCTACTTACTGCATTGAGTGAGGATGCAACTTGACTTTATAAGTGATACAAGTCTTTCAAGATTGAAAAGACGAGGTGGGGCATCAATTATGAAGAATTGGCTTTTGAAGCTTCTAAAAACTTACTGTTGTGATGCACGGACAATGCTAACCTCCATTAAGGCCTACCAACACAAGCTATGGATGAATGCCCCGCTTACTTAGGGGACAATCTTAAGGCCTACCAACACAAGCCGTGTATGGCGCAATACTGCACCCGAATTCCGATTCCCTCACCCCTGGCTCCTCCTACCAAAGTAGTCAGCTACAAAGCTACCCAAAAAGGAGGAGCATTTCCACGCTTCCATGGCCTAAAGTACAGTGAAATTGTTGACTAAGATCAGATGGCTGACAATCAGCATGTAATGGTCCAATGATTGACAGGGATCAATCAATAACTGAGACTCATCGCAATCATACGACAAGTTCATCAAGGACCCAACGATTTCGACTTGGTATTATTTCTTGCATATAATCAATATGCCCATGCGAACCACTAAGTCGTAACAACCATTCGATTTGTGTTCAATTAAGAAGGTTGGTTATCGTGTTGCCTGGTTAGTTCGGTATCTATAAGTTAAAATAAATCAAGTATCGAGATACTTTGAAGAACTCGATTGAATTTAAATTCTTAAATGTTACAACTAAATAGCTTACATGTATCAAATAGAGGTGAACGGGGGTTAGGTGACCTGTTGGGGCCGAAGCATAAATGGGATAGATTAGGACTCGCAATTCTCTTCTTGACTATCAAACGATTAGTAATTTGTTTTAACATATTATTGGTCCACCCATGGATTGATCTAGTATTTACACTCAGAAAGGTGCATAGCACATAATTAGCACTAGCGCTGAATCGATTAAACTAGGTCCACCCCTCCAAATGATTTCCCCACACAATTCGAGGTCTCTTTAGATTGTCAACATGTATTACATTGCTTCAACCATATTTTAATGGGGTTACAGTCGTGGGACACATTCAGTGCAAATCGGAGTTCGTGACACCATTGATTGTTTAACGTACCTTGCTTAAAATCTAAAGTTAGATGTTTATCTTTTTCATGCATACAATTAGAGTAATGGGTTATTTCCTAAGTAAATTTCTTTTCTAAAGATGAAGGTCTTGTGTCGCCCGTTCCAAGTCCAACCTTCGTTGTAAAACATCGAATTGGGTTAACTGATAACCGTTGCTAGGCAAGGGGACGCCAAGCTGAAGCAGCGCATTACTGACGATGGCGGAGCAGAAGAAAAAACAGCTGACGAAGGCGGAGCAACAGCCGTGGGAAGACCTGCCCCCGTTGTGCTGGGAGGCCGTCCTCCGCCGCTTGGTTTCCGCCTCAGACCTCGACTCCGTCTCCTCCGTCTGCAAGCAGTTCCTACGCATCTCCAGCACCGTCCACATCTCCCTCTCCATCACCAACCGATCGACCCAGCGCCTCGGCTCCCTCCTCCGGCGCTTCACGTCCCTCAAGTCCATCGACCACGGCTCGTTCCGCGGCGACCCGTCCTCCGTCCTCCTCCAGATCGCGCAGTTCCCGTTGCCCCTCGACCGCCTCGACCTCTCGAACCAGGAGTCCCTCCGCTTCGATGGGTTGTGCGAGATGGGGTCCAAGTTCGTGGCTTTGAGGGTCTTGGTGCTGTACAATGTTGGGTTGCGGGGGGATGCCGCCTTGGCTTCGATCGCGTAGTGCTTCCCCGCGCTGGAAGAGCTCGACATTAGGTATCCGAGGCGGGATCGTTCGGCTCGGGTCACGGATGACGGTATCTCGGCCCTGTCGCGGACGCGGCAGGGGCTATCGCGGATCGACGCTTCGGGTAATCGGTTTCTCTCTGATAAGTCTCTTGTGGTTCTGTCGGTGAATTGCCCGTCTCTGAGGGAAGTTAACTTTAGGGGATGTGGGTTAATTACTGGGAGAGGTGTTGCTTCGCAGATAGTGAACAGGCCTCACTTCGTATCCTTGGCCCTGAATGATATGAAAGAGGAGGCGATTTTCTGTGAGGAGTTGGTGGATTTCTTTGGTCACGCAGGGGGTTTGAGTAGTCTGGATTTCTCGGGCTCGTTTATCTGGGATGGGTTGCTGATGTCTATCGTGGAGGCAAAGATTGCGCTGAAGAGGCTCGTTCTTTTGCGCGCCTCGGGGTTTTTGATCGACAGGATTTGGAAGATCGTGCTAAAGCACTGGGGCATCGAGGACTTAGATTTGCAGGCACTACACTTCCTCACGGATCGCGACATGGGTATGATTTGTAAAGATTTTCACAGTCTGACCTCCATTGACGTCAGTCACTGCTCCAATCTCATGATGACGACATTGTATAACTTCGTGAGACGATGTCCCTTCCTGAAGGCAATCGAAATGGGGAAGACGAACCTAAGGAAGGATGATGCCAATGAAACTGATGTCATGGTGAATTCTCAACTGAGGTCTCTTAGCATACCTACGAATGTGAATTTGACTGACGAATGCCTTGAGAAGATCGAGCATATGTGCCCCAACTTGCGGTATCTTGATGTGGGTGATTGTACAAAGATAACTGGGGACGGCATTTCGGGTGTGCTGAAGAGCTGCCCTGAAATCAGGCATATCGAGATCCATGGTCTAAAAAAGAAATATGGAATCTATGCATCGACTTTGAACTCCCACGGTTAGAGGTCTTGCAAGCAGAAGGCTTGAAACTCAACGACAATCAACTAGCGGCATTTATAAGTAGATGTTGCCATCTCAAGGATCTGGACTTAATGCATTGTGTGCATATGTTGACCAAAGGGGTAGAAAAGGTGGTGAAGAATTGCAATATATTGAGGGAGATAAATCTAATGAACTGCCATAATATACGTGACAATTTCCCATTTTCAGATTGGATGGTGTCCGTGAGGCCATCTTTGAGGAGGATAGTCCCACCTCGTGGATTAGTTTCATCCGAAATCCAAGACTTCTTCTTGCAGTGTGGGTTGTCTTGTTGGTAATGATTGACTTCAAAGGGACAATCGATGAGGTAATTGTCTGCGAAGATGACAATGCCCCCGTATCTTTCTGTGGTAGAATGGTGTGTTGTTGTAGCTTCTTTCAATGTGGACCTCATTGTTATAGGACTTGCCATTATTCTGTACATTGTTGTGGTTACTTGATACTTATCAACGTTTCAGTAATCTCCTATTCATTCCATGGTCCAACACTCTTGATCTCTTCGAGTTAGCATTCTTCCCTTTTATTGTTTTTAACTATTTTTGGGCCGCTTTTGTGATTTTGACTGTGGCTTTGTTTTCCACCCGTTTCATTTTTTGAAAAAGAAAAAATAAGTTTTCTTTGGGGTGACCTTTGCTACTTCTGGGGCTTTGTTCTTGCTTCCTTGGTATCTCTAGCTTCCTAGACCTGTCATTTTCCTTGATCAATAACAGATTGTGTTCAGAACAAGAAATGTGCCTGAATGTTTAAAGCTAAAAGTGCAGGTTTGTTTGCCTGAATAATTCCCAAGCTCATATCAACCTATTTTTTACAAACAAAATTAATGTTATAGTTACATCTCACATTTTGCCCAATGCTCGCGGAAGCAAATTCAAAAGTATAACTCGTATAAACATAGTCTGGTTAATGTTCAACACCTGTATCTCTCTAAAAATACTCATAATTGTATCACACTGTATTGTTTTTGGTTACTTTTCACTTTCTTCCTTCTAAACATGTACTTGATATGTGCTTTGGTGTTGTCAGTTTTGATAGATTGAATCCCAGAGCCTTCGACTTCATACTTGGATGGCACATCATCATAATCTCCTATAATCAATTTGGAAGCTGAGGATTATGATATATGTTTTAGTGTACAGTGGCACTAGCAACGGCACCACTAGATGGGCATTTCTACAAGGCATGAAGTTTGGATATCCACAAGTCCAGCTTGATATGTGTTCAGATAGTTGATCTAATGGAAGCATAAACTCATTCAAAATCAAAGCGAATGGAATCGGCGGCTCTATGGAAGATTTTCATGGTCTGCGTGATATGGTAGGCATAATCTTCACCAAGTTTGGAATGCTTTGCTGTGTCTTTCTTATATATAAGAAAGGTTTTACAATTGTTTTGAACGTAGCTGGATGCTTCAGATGTGAGCACCTTTTGTGCGTCATTGGGCAGATAGCAAATTTGAATGTGATATTGCTTCGGTTGTTGTGATATTGCTTCGGTTGAATGGTAAAAGTGATTAATCTTGTAGGTAATGAGTGGCCTCGTTTAGTCAAAACCAAATGCGCCTGCGTTTGCTCTCATTGACTGGCCAGTCCTACTCAGTAGGTTGCAAACCTTTGATAGGATAAAGAAATGGAGCTGTGATGATGGAAGTTCGCGTTTTATGCAAACCGAAGGATGAATCAGAAGATTGTTTGTTCTTCCACGGCTACTTTCCAAAGCAAATCTGGGAGCATTTTCTGCAGTTCTTTTGGCTTCATCAGACCTGCTGGTGGCTGGTCTGCCTAGCATGCTTGTTGCCAATGTCCCGTTCTCTGTTGGAATTGCGTTCGTATCTCTATTGCGGGATTTCAAGAGAACACTTTCTGAGCAAGTTAAAAGCTTTTTCTGACCTTGGAAGGTCCGATCTGGATTGATCGAGTTTTAATTTTTGGTTGCAGTTGTCTAAGTAGCTCTTTGCTGCTTTACCTGTATTGATGACACGTACTAGTGGGCTGCTCCTCCCACATTACTTGGTTATGCAATACTAGGTTTGGCAATTTGGTATAGTTATATCATGTTAACTCAGCCTGCCAGGTTTCCTTAGGCTTTAATTGCTAGTGTGTATGTACTCTATTTGTCCGTTTGAAACTACTTTCGCTTTTTGCCTTTTTTTTTATTCTTCATATTTCCAGCATACACATTTTAACTTTCATTTATTCTACGGCACCTGAAACCTTGTAAAAGCACAAATATTGATATTTAGATTCACACATTATTTCTTATGAAATTTGAAATTTGAATGATACTTTAATTTTTTAGCTAGAAAGCTGAAAAAGTAATTTTCTCGCTAAAATATAAAAGAGACAAACGACTTCGAATCTCTAATCATATTATGTTTGGTCAAATATAAAAGAGACAAACGACTTTGAAAGTGATATGATAATCCCATTTCCTTACGGCCGACGTCATCCCTTTGTTTTTTTCTAGTAATGCCAAGGAGTGATTGAGGGAGAGAGACGTATATAAAGAAGAGAGTCATTTACTAAGGTGAGCGTTGTATTTTGGGTCCAGGTGATCATGGGTTCTGATTCAAAGACACTTTGCTTCGATTCGTAAAAATAATAAAGGCAGGCGAGTGATTATTTCCAACAACAGTGATTTCTCTCAAAGGTTCTTGAGGTTCGATTCGACATGGACATCAGAGGAACATCGTGATATGAGTCTAAACTTGTAGGAGGCGAGCAATGAGCCTTACCGACTTATCATTAAAACTGATTTAACTGGAGTTTATAAAGTAATAATCCAATTTACATCGTCAAATGAATTAATTAAGTAAAAGTACAGTGATTCCAAAAATGACAAACGATACAAGAGATTTGATAGAATTGACTCTGATAGTACAGTAAATGGGTCTCTTCCCATAGAGGGTGGGGTAATAAAAAAACTAGTAATTAACTTAATTACTAGTTAATAGTTAATACAGCCAAACTTAATTTTTTATCATAAAAAAGTTGCGGTGACGGGATTTGAACTACCCACATCCGTCGATGACAGAGCGTTTGATCAGATGAGCAGAGGGGATCTTCAGGCGGAAAAAGGAGTTGATAATCATAAAATTAACTTGGTCACTCACCACTTAGAAGGCGAAGCTGAGTACTGGTGAGAGGGAATTTGACTGGCTTTTGGAGGCAAAAATGTGACTGTCTCATGAAATATTTTACCGAGACCTTTTTACACCCATTCTTTTCCGTAGTCATTTCGAGTGAAAATGAGGGACGACTTGTTTGCATGGATGCTTCCATTGAACCCCAATGCAATTGCCAGAAAATAGAAGATCGGATTAAGGCACACTTAAACAAAAAAGGACAACGCTGGTGGGCTCCGATCTCCAATTCCAAAATCCAATTTTATTTGGCAAAGTCTATCGGCAAACTAACGAAACCAATTGTTCTTCATAAAATTGCTAATGTGTCTTTGATGTTGTTCTAACTAAGTATATTTGGGAGTTTTTTTTTTCCTTTGACAAAGGTTAAAGAGTGCCTCTAAGGTGCGTCATTGTTGTGCGTTGAAAATATGAATATTTCTATTTGAAGCATATCACTTTTTTGGGATATGTTCTTTTCCAATTAACAATAGGTGTTGATATACATTATTATTTTAGTAATCTTAAATGCTGCCCTCGGAGCACTTGTTAACAAGAATATTTTCTTTTCTTATTTTCAATTATGTATTAAGCGCTATTATTGTCACTGCTTAAAACAAACAAGTCGCTGAGTCAATGAAGAATAAGTTGTTTTCCACACAAGTAAGGAAAGCAATTGCTAAAAGATAAGAGAACATCAATTCGAGACTCGATAGAAGCTTTGTAGCTAAGACGACACAAATATGATGAAACTGATATAAACAAGATTGGACACATATTGACACATTTCGACAAGAGCCAATATTTCATCCTATTGGACCATGTTATTTAATCAAGCCTCATATTATCATAAATTAATGAGACAAATGCAATGACATGGCATGACAAGAATTGCCACCCTCGATCACATTATAATGAGATAGATTTTAACCGAGAGGACTCATAAATATATTTTGAAATGAAATACTAACAAAAGGAGCCCATGGACTTACTAAAAAGGCAAGATATAGAAATTAATGGAAACAGAAATAATGGGTTAAGTGGGCCTACAAAAGTAAAAAGGCTGGAGCCCTTATATACTAAGTGGCAGAACAAGGAAAGCTGGAGAAGGGAAACGAAAAATGTATGGAGAATGCTACTTTCTGGCGCTGGTGGGAGTAGTACTCTTTGTAGTCCCCCATAAAAAAAAAAAAAAAAAAAAAAAAAAAACACTGTTATCTTTCCATTATTTTTCGGTTCTATATCGTAGTTATAGTTTTCAGATCCCTCATTATTGATTAAAGTCTTGCGTTTATTTTAGTTGTAGCTTTTAGTTCTTTGTCATCAATTAAATTATGGTATGTATCTTAGTCGTGACTTTCAAATTTTCGTTGTCGATTTCAATATTGCATTTTATGTCATTGGACTTTGTCCTCGACTAAATTATGGCAAAATTTTTATATTTCTAATTCTGTTAAATTGGGTTTTATAAGTTTTTTTATGTGCTCGTGTGTTATTTTTTGTCCGAAGTCATCACAGAACATATCTCTTTATATAAAAAATAAAAGAACCACTTTCAGTTAAAGATATTTCATCGTTAAAACCAATTAATATGAAACAATGTCACCGCATACAGCATATCTTTATGAGAAGACGGTGTGAGAAGCAGGGAAGCTAGTCAATAGAAGGCAGGCTTGTCGAGAGTGGGGCATCAAACGAGGAATATGTTCAAAATTCCATAACTGGAGTGCTATTTGAAATAAAAAAATAAAAAATTCAAGGTCCAATTTGAAATAGCCAAAAGACACGGGTATGCGAATCAGACTCTAAGACGAGCGATCTTTTTCAGGCAAAGCCGTCAATATGAAGTTGATTTTCAAGCAAACCAGTCATTGTGTAGAGAGTCGAGACATCTCCATAGTGATTCAGGTTGAGGATTTCGGATCCTAACAAGTTATTCCCTTCAAATCTTTGCATGTAATAGAGTAGTAGTGAGCAATTGGATTGGTTCCAAGTTTTAAGTGAAAAGTTGGAAAACTGACTACGGCTTCTGTTCCCATTTTGACAAAAAGATAGATATATATTGGAAATGGGTTTCGAACTTGGAAAGATTGGCAAATTTACTAATGCTTTAACCACTATGCTATAGAACGTTCTAGTTATATTACTTATATTAGATCTAGTTTCTCAAGCAATCGTAAAATGGCTGCAATTCCAAGCCAATTCCTAAGGGAATTAATTCAATTCCTGATTTCAAAATCCAAGAAATGACTTGCCTGGTAGGTTCCTAATTCTTAGTCTAAGACCTACTCCTTGCAAAACCATCTTCTCAAGGATTAAGCTCAGTAGATGAGCTTTTATGGCCCTTTCATTATCTAAATCGACCTCACATAACATACAAGTGACGACTTAAACTTATCTAGAAGGTTACCATTAGTTTAATAATATCAAGGTATCGGTTGATGCCCTTTAATTTTTAAGCTAATGTCACCATTGATTCAAATGAAAGGGTTTCGCAAATTGTTGTCCAAGAAATCTTAAGTATGCTATAAACAAAACAATCAATTTTGCAAGATATTAAACTGAGTGAAGTACTATGACTTTCGACATCAGATGGAAGAACATTACATAAGAGACTCCCATTTATAATTTCCAGGGCACATTAATTATAGTTCACCTCATTTATATTGCAAATGCGTGGACACATGCCCTAGACAAAACAAGAGACCATGTCCTCCTTACACTTGATCTATCTCGCTTGACCGGAAAGGGCAAGAAATCTACTTTATTAGAGACTAGAGCCAAGAAATTTGCTTGAAACTAGACATATAAAGATCTCTGCATTAGTCTCACTGAATGATGTTTCTATTAGCATGAAGCCATGGAAGAATTAATGAAGAGCATGAAATTTTTTGAGTTAATGAGGAGGTGACAGTTCAAAATGTCTTGTCTGCTATGAAGTTCTTGTGAAGTTAACCTACTTCATTGCCATAATCCCCCGGCCGATTCTTTTACTTGACCAAGCAAGCTTTAGAGAGCTTCAACGCAACGGTATTCTGAAACAAAACAGTTGCCTGCGAATGTTCATCAACCTTCACTAGAAACGTTTACGTGAAATTAATAGCTGGTCAATGTTGAAAGCCGTGCAGGAAAATGTCACTCTCATTAACATTAGTATGAAAATATATTCAGTACTTGCAGCGAACTTTCCTAGTAAACAAGAATTGTGACTAGAACCATTGTTTTTCCGCGAAGTTTCCGAGATGAGAAACAAGAGTGGACCGGAAATTAATTAAGTTTCCTGTCATTTCCTTCGAAAAGTTAAACAGTGATTGAGTAAAAAATAAGTGAATTAGGTATGTTGATACACGAACCAAGCAAAATAAGTTGCGTGCAATCATAATAATCGATATTGATAATGGTCATTTTCAACTTAGACAAGACAGAGTATTAGGTTTTTATATTTGTTATGCGGGTGTGCATCAGGAGCAAACATCCATAAACTGATGGAATGACAGGCCATCAGAAGGTTGACCACTTCCATAGCAAAACCCCAGCCTGTGGAAGCACTATGTTAGAGGAGCAAACCCGAAGTTTTGACGAATTACTCCTTAATTTAACGGAGTTAGAAGCACCGGTTTTAAGATGTGTCCAAATGTTTATCCTAAATTTGTCTAAGAGAATTTAGTTTATTATTTTTATCCTAAATCTGTCTAAGAGAATTTAGTTTATTATTTTTCACGGTTTCAGTAAAATTAGGGATAAGTGTATTTGAAATCCTAGAACTTGTCAAAAAGGTACAACTAAGTCTTAAAACTTATCACGAAAGTGCAATCGAGTCCTAAAATTTTCAAAAAGTACAACTAAATCCAATTTGAATTGTAAAACTTTAAAAAAGTGTAATCAACGAAAAGACTAGATTAGATCAATTTGATAAGTTTTTTTTGACTTAATTGCATTGTTTGATAGTTTTAGAGTTGAATTGCACTTTCATGACAAATTTTAGGATTTAATTGTACTTTTCAAAAGTTTTAGGACTCAATTGTATTTTCATGACACATTTTAGAACTTTTAATGCATTTATCCCTTAAAATTAATTACGCCCTCATCACGAAAACAATTCATTTTTGCTTTGAGTAAGCGTGTACGTCCCCGGCAACCATGCAACTAGGAGAAAATTAGCTTGCATTGGTTAAATGCGATCATCCAAATCTCTTGGTGCTTGGAATTAAGGAACAGACCTTTTTACTTCTCGGAAGAATTCATCCTTTGAAATTCTCGCAGGGGTTTGAATTGGATGGCCCTACTTTTTCTCACAAGTCTGTCCACTAAATGTTTGATAAGATGTCAAGTAGGAGACCAAACGAAGGTACCAAACGGAAGGCATTGTAAATTCACACAAAAGTACGAACGACTCAGAACATGCGTCTTGGAATTGCTTTTTCCCCCTTTTCGGCTATGGTGTGTTCATCCAGTAGATTGGTGCTGGTAAAAGTAGCATTATGGGATCCAAATCAACTCCACCTAATGGCTGGTAACGCATTCGTGAATACTCCAATTTTTCTTAAAGATGCATTGGTGTGACCCCGTTTTTAAAGTTTCATGTCGTTAGTGATTGATGATTTATTGTGACAATATGCTTGTATTTTAGTAGCTCAGTTGTAATCAATGTCCTTTTCCATTTCTGATTTGTTGTTTGACAACTCGGACTTGGTCTAGCTCTCTACACAGTACAAGGGCAAGAGCTTTCTTGAAGACTAAAGCCAAAGTACATATTAAGTTTGGTAGAGAGAGAATCCGCTTAGTAGCTTATTCGATGAATATTGATCTCATAAAACACAAAATTTTTAAAAAAAGAACTATTAAGTTTCAGTATGTGACCTCAATTACTTATTTAGAACCAATTTAGATGAATTTCGCCCCAATTTCCTAGGAAGAAACAATTGATTGGACTTTTCGATAATGTTATAAAGTATAGATGTTCAGTTTCCTATTGATGAACTAAAAAGATGTAACCAATTGATCTTGATTGTTTTGGCCAAAAAAAAAAGTTGATCTTGTACTTTCTAGCTAATGGTAATGGAAACTGTTGAACAGAAGAAACTGTGTAGAGACTTATAGGTGGAACTAACTTCCCGAAACGTGGAGGCGCATAGTGGTTGAAGAACTGGCCTATTGCCGAGATGGTATAGATTTGTGGAGATGGTTGGAGGTTGTTCGGTCCACAAATTGTGCTGATCTAGGAAGTTAGTCTTCGTCTCATATCATATCAGATACTTCAACATGCGTGTCGACACGCTCCAACACAGAGTCAACAGGTGTCGGAAAATCTAACTCGTGGTCAACTCTCTTGACACGCTCCGACACGCGAGTCCAGAATTTTGATATGCGATTCCAACATGCACAAATTTTTCAATAAATAAGAAGTCAAAATGTAAATATATATAAAAAAGAAAATAATGAAAATAATAAAAGGGGAAAGACTTTTTGTTATTTTCCACAGTGAAATGTGGATTTTTTTTCGACTTATTGTTAAATGTTAAATTGAATAGTGCAATGTTGATTGCTTGTATTTTTCTCCAAGTTTTATGGGTTATTGTGATGGAATGTAGTTGAATTTGTCAAATTGAAATAATGCATGATATTAACAAATGATAGATTAATTTTTTAATGTAAATTAATTCTAGGCTCTTTTATTATTATTTATTTATTTGTAAATTTGAATCAAATTAATTTGCTACTTAGGTGCTGATTGGTTTCTCTTCGGGGATCAGGGAGAGGATCATTCAACTTGAGGTGTTGTGAAAGTCTTGACAAACAATTTGTAACATCTGACCCGATCTTAAGTTGTTTCATTAGCTCAAACCTAACTTCACCCCAAACTTTTCACATAGAAATGCGAGCTTGAGAAAGCCTATGGTAAATCGTCGAATTGCCTACATCAAGCGGGATAGCCCGTAAAATAGATTCAACAAATTGGACTAGCAAAAATTATTTGGAACTCATAGCTGGCCAATTTAATTGTTCGTTCATGGAAATGCAAAAATGATATATTCTAGTAGCGTGGATATGTCATTTTATACAAAACTCGCAGTGGGTTGCCTAATCAGTGATTTTTTGTTTAGAACTAGGTCAATTGTTTCCAAAACCAAAAAACGGAAGTGCAAATCTAGTTACCTAATGTATTCTATGTTACTTCATTGAAAGATCGAAACATTCATAAACTCTCACGCTAAGAAGTACTTCTACAGAAATATAACATATTGAATAGTTGGTAGGAGTAAATAATAATGTCGGTAGTTGGGAAAAGGACTATAAAATATAATTTGCTCAGGAAAGAAAAACAAAATTTAAAGTTCAGCACGGACATCATACGTTTCACCATTTCCACGCTGTACTCCCCAACTTTTGGAGCAACAATGTAAAAGATCCTGCCAGCGTTATAATCCACTACTTCTGCACACGCACAATTAGAGCATGGCAGAAGCTGCCGTGAACTTCCTCATTGGGAAGCTAACAAATTTTCTGGACAATGAAGTGCAATTCTTCAGAGATGCTGAGGACGAAGTTCGCTCAGCGAGAGGACAGTTGGAGGGCATAAGTGCATCACTGAGGGTCGCAGATTCCCTGGAAGAGAGCGACGAGGAAGTCAGAGAATGGGTAAAGCAGCTGAGAGAGATTGCATATGTCACTGAAGATGCTCTCGACGAGTTCAAACTTCTCTCGGAGCATGATCATGGGGTTGGGTTTGCGGGTCTCTTCGGTAGGATATCTTGCTGTGTGAAGAACATGAAAGCTCGATATCGGACCATTTCGCAGATACAAAACATCAAC
>CM024577.1:9188454-9255837 GCA_014182395.1 Eucalyptus sp. ANBG9806169
AAAATATGATCTTGTACTTTCCAGCAAAATGCTAATGGCAGTGGAAACTGTAGAACGACAAAAATTGTGGAGAGACTTGTAAATAAAAAGCGGTATCCTGAATCATGGAGGCGTATAGTGGTAGAGGAACTGGCTTGTTGCCTACTAGCTTGGAGGTTGCCCGGTTTGCAGATTGTGCTGATCAGGTTTCCTCCGGGTTCAGGGAGAGGATCATTCAGCTTGAGTTCCGGAGAAGGTGATTGCTGTGAAGTTTTGACCATCAAAATTTTAACATAAGACCTGATCTTAAGTTGTTTCATCGACTCAAACCTAACTTCATCCAAACTTATACCTAGAAAATGCAAGCTTTTTAAAGCCTACAACGCATCGGTATGCCGACCTCAAGTAGTGATAGCATGTAAAATAGTTTAAATAAACTTGACAAGAAAAAATTATTGCAAACTCGCAGCCATCCAATTCAATCGTCAATCATGGAAATGAAAAAAAACCTATTTAGTAGGAGAAGATGGAATGTAGTATGTTCAAAATGAGTCAAATGCAGTTGACACCTTAGTACTTACCATTTTCAAACATTTTGTAGGAGATATTACATCTACTAGAGAAAGGAATGGAGAAATGCTTCACAATATGAAATGCATAACTATGACATGTTTGTGAATGGTCCAAAGATACTTTACAAGTAAAATCATGCAAAGAGAAAGCGGTAATGCTATCATTTGGAAGGAAAAATCTTATAGCAACTTTTGAATACGATGAATATATTCCTTTGGTAATTTTATCTCTTCCAGTGCCACATGAAATCGAAGTATTTCTTCTTTCCCGAGATTTAGAGGTATCTTTTTTTTTTTTTTTCTTTTAGGTGAAAGGTAATTAATATATTGAAAAGGAACAAGGTAACAAAAGAAAGAAAAATAAGAAAAAGAAAAAACAACATGGTATCAAAACCCACACTCAAAACAATGGATCATAATGAGTGGAGGATACCAGAAAAGCCACAGACGTGGCAGCTCACTACCAACTAAAAAAGGAAAGCACGGCATGAACAACCGGCAACCATAAATAAAACGCCTATAGATAGGGAAGGAATCATCCTCCGGATTTAGAGGTATCTTCCATGAGAACATAGTTCAGAATTTTTTTATGGGTTTTTGTCTAAAAGTGATTACGCACATAGCGGGAAAAGAGATATAGTATACGATTTGAGTAACGTGTACGTCCCAGGCAACCATGTAACCGGGAGGAAGTTTGCTTGCATTTGTTAAGGATGATCATCCAAATCCCTTGAAGCTGGGAATGGTCAAGTCTAGATGTTGCCATTGCCGATCAAGCTCATTTTCAAAAGTCACCGTGAATCTAATTTTAATAGACACACTCTTTTTAAGTCTTGAATCTTGGAAGAATTCATTCTTTGAGATTCTAGCAGGGTTTTAAATTGGAGGGCCCTTCTTTTCCTTGCAAATATGTCCACCAACTGTCTGATAAAATGCCAATCGGGAGACCAAAAAGAAGGTACAAAATGGAAGACGCTGTAAGTTCAAAGGTATGAGTGACTCAGCACATGCGCCTTGGAATTGTTTTCTTGTTTCGGGTATGGTGCGTTGAATCAGTGGATTAGTGCTGGTAAAAGTAGCTTTTTCATCCTCATGGGATCCAAATCAGCTCCACCGAATAGATGGCGATGCATTCGTCAATACTCCAATGTTTCTTAAAGATGTATTGGTGTGACCCAGTTTTTAAAGTTTCATGTTGCTAGTGATGACGAGGCAGTGTGACAATTTGCTTATATTTTAGTAGCTCAGTCGTATAATCAAAGTCCTTTTCCATTTTTTGATATGTTGTTGCCCCACTCAGGCTTGGTCCAGTTCTCTCGAATGTACAAGAACAAGAGCTTTCTTGGAGACCAAAACCCAAGTATTTGTTAGGAAGTTTGATGGAGAATCCTGTCATTAGCTAACTCAATGACGATCGAATCTCATAAAGCACTGATAAATTAAATGGAAAACTGTTAAATTTCAAGTATGTGACCTCAGTTACTTATTTTAAACCATTTTAGATGAACTTCCCCCCAATTTCCCATCAAGCGACGGTTTAATGGATGTCTCCAAGTAAAGACGATTGAATTCCTGTCAATCAACCAAAAGAAGTAACCACTTGATCATGTAATTTCCAGCGAAATGCTAATGGCAGTGGAAACTGTTGAACGGAAGAAATTGTGCAGAGATTTGTAGGTAAACGTTGTTTCCCGAATTGTGGAGGCGGATGGTGGTTGAGGAACTGGCTTGTTAGTTGTTGCCAAGACGGGGCGCATTTGTGGAGATGGGGTAACTTGTACAAGCTTGGAGGTTGTTCGGTTCACAGATTGTGCTGATTGGGTTACCTCCTGTTTCAGGGGGAGGATCATTCAACTTGAGGTCCTGAAAAGATGATTGTTGTGAAGTCTTCACCATCAATTTTTTTACATATGACCTGATCTTAAATTGTTTCATCAGCTCAAACCTAACCTCATGCCAAACTTATACCTAATGCAAGCTTGAGAAAGTCTTCACTGCATCGGTAATCTGAGCTGAAACAGCGATAGGCTATAGCCCACAGGATAGATTCAATTAACTTGACTACAAAAAATTATTACGAACTCACAGCGAGCCTTCATGGAAATGCTTAAATAGTATACTCCAGCAACATCGGTATGACATTTTCTTCAAAACCTGCAGTGGGCTGCCTAGTCAGTGATTTTTATTAGAACCAGGCCAATTGTTTCCAAAACCCAAAAGTGGAAGTGCAAATCAAGTTATTTTATGTAATGGCGCCGGCCAACAAGTCAGAAGTAAAAAAAAAAAAAAGAATAGAAAAAGGAGAAAATGGGTTGAAAAGTCAACAAAAGCAGACCACGACCAAAAAACAGGGAAAGAAAGGAAAGGAGGAAAAAAAAAAAAAAAGAAAGAAGAAAGGGGAAAAGAGAAAGGATTTTGCACGTACATATTACGGGACCTTGCCAAGCCGATCTGATTGTGTATCGCAACTTCTAGTAAATGCTCATGCTCCTCATTCATCCAATTAGGATAATTTTTAGAATTGGAGTTTCAAGATTTCATGAGAATGGTGGATCATGTCGTTATAGAGTCATGCGGTTTGATGGAGTTTGATTTTAAGCAACAATTTAGTTGAGCGAAATTTTAGGATTTCAAGGCTGAGTTTCACATTGTGTTTAGGTTTGAATAATCACTTTGAGTGAGCAATTTGTTAGCATGTAGGAGCCTTTTTGTCATTGTTTAGGTGTAGTTAAGCCATTTTGTAGTTAAGGTAGTGTTTTCCATAGTTTCAACATTGATTCTCGCTTAAATTGATAGGATTACGAGATTGTCGGCTCGTTTAGCTACACGTTATTTGGTTTGGGCATTTCCAGGTGAGTGGTGCTATCTCTTCTTTGAATATATGAATTCATGTGTTGAAAGTCATAGAGATTCGATATATTATTAAAAGCATGTTTTGTTACATAAAATTTGGATTGGGCATTTATTACAACTTGGTACTTGTAAAAGGTTTGCTGAATGATTTTTGAAAGTTGCTGCGAAAGGTTATATGTGTATATATGTTGATTCGTGAACCTGATTTATGAAAGGTTATATACTAATTTGTGAACTGGTTTATGAAATGAATTTTAAAAAGTTTAGAAAATGTATTTTGTTATATGAAATGGTTTTTGGATTTGGTTTTGTGGATTGTGGAAGATGTCGTGAATTGGTGTTGATACTCAATATTAATGTGAGCCTAATAAGAGACTTGTGGATATACGCATATTAGTTTGAGATATCCCCGTGGGCTAACCACCAGGAATGAAGGCGGAGACCTTGCCAATAGGAGCAAGTTGGTCTTATTGCCACAAGGCATTATGCCAGGCCATGGTTGATATTTGAGCAGGAGATTGGCCAACGGAATGGACCATTGGTGTATGATGTTATATGAGTTTTGCTAATGGAATTGACCATTGGCATGTGATTTTGATGAGATTGATCAATGGGCTCGACTTTTAATATTTGTTTTGATATTATTGTGAACCAGATATTTCTACTATAAATATAGGTATTTGAAGCATATATAACTTATTACCTTATTATAAGTTTGTTATAGTTTTCTAGAAGACATACCCACTACTTACTGGATTGTGGTTACTCATATCATTCATCTTTCTTCTTTTTCAGGTCCCTCAGTTAGTGGTCGTTAGAGTAAGAGCATTATCACGAGGGGAATTTTGGGAGTTTGTTTTGGGTGATTAGAGGCTGCATCCTTTAGGTGAAAGAAAGGCCATGTCATTACCCCTATTCTTGTAACATTTGGGGTGTTACATGACAAGTTCTACGTTACTTCATTAGAAATATTGAAACATTGAGAAATTCTCACCATAAGAGGTATTTCTATAAAAATCGAACAAATTAAATAGCCCATAGTGGGAATGAATAACAATTACTGCGTTCGGAAAAGGACTAAATATTATAGTTTGCTCAAGTCTATAGCAGATGTGGACCATCAGGAAAGATACACAAAACATAAAATTCAGCAAGGACATCATATACTTCACCATTTCCACATTGGACTCCCCAACTTTTGGAGCCACTATGTAAAGGATACTGGCAGAATTATAATCCTCAACTTCTGCACATGCACCATTAGAGCATGACAGAAGCTGCGGTAAACTTCGTTATTGACAAGCTCACAAATTCTCTGGAGAATGAAGTGCTACTCTTCAGAGATGCTGAGGAAGTTGTTAGCTCAGTGAGAGGACAGTTTGAATGCATAAGGGCGTGCCTGAGGGTCGCAGATTCCCTGGAAGAGAACGATGAGGAAGTCAAAGTATGGGTAAAGCAGCTAAGAGAGATTGCATACGACACTGAAGATGCTCTCGACAAGTTCCAACTTCTCTCGGCACATGATCATGGGGTTGGGTTTGCTGGTCTTCTCTCTAAGATATCTTGCTGTGTAAAGAACAGGAAAGCTCGATCTCGAACCATTTTGGAGATACAGAACATCAACTCCAGAATCAAAAGCGTATGTGATGGACACCAGAGGCTACGCTACAAGTTTAGTAAAGCTGAACATGGCCCAGGCTTCAATTACTCTGACGACACATGGCTTGAACACCAAAATAATGCCTTTTTTTTAGACAAAACTGAGCTTGTGGGCATTGAAGAGCCGAAGAAGCAGCTGATTGGGTGGCTGGTTGAGGGCACTTCTAAGCGTCAAGTTATCTCTGTCGTTGGGATGGGAGGATTGGGCAAAACCACACTGGCAAATCAAGTTTATGAAGATCCAGAGGTGAAGAAACATTTCACAATATGTACTAGGATCACTTTCTCCGGCTCGCAAAATATAGGAGAGCTCCTCCACGACATGCTTCGGCAAATTATGAGAGTGATCAGAAACCCGATTCCTTCTGGTGCGGAGACCACAAATATATACTGGCTGAAGATGATAATCAAGGACTTGCTACAGAGAATGAGGTATTTGGTTGTTCTAGACGACACATGGAAGATTGACGAATGGGATGCTGTCAAACACGCACTGCCCAACAACACGTGTGGCAGCCGAATAATCATCACAACCCGGAATGCTGATCTAGCATACACCTCCTGCCGAGAATTCAAGGGGAAGGTCTACAAGATGGAGCCTCTGCCAGTAGAACACTCATGGAAGCTTTTCTGCAAGAAGACATTTCAGGTGAATTCTTGCCCTTCCCATCTAAAGGAGTCCTGTGAGTTTATTTTGAGGAAGTGTGAAGGACTGCCGCTTGCTATAGTGGCTATCAGTGGTGTTTTGGCTACAAAAGACAGGCACAGGATAGATGAATGGGAATTGGTTTGTCGCAGTCTTCGTAGTGAGATTGACTGCAACGACAAACTCAAAACTTGAAGAGAGTTCTTTCCCTTAGCTTTAATGATCTGCCATACTACTTGAAAGCCTGCTTCTTGCACTTAAGTTTATTTCCGGAGGGTCACCGCATCAAGCGTAGGAGACTGATTCGGTTATGGGTTGCAGAAGGATTTGTTGAAAAGAAAGAAGGAAAGACCCTTGAACAAGTTGCTAAGGACTACTTCGCGGAGCTGTTGAACAGAAGCCTGATTGAGGTGGCTTCTGAACGAAGTGATGGAAGGGTCAAGACTTGCCGCATCCATGATTTTCTGCGGGACATTATCACTTCAAGGTCAACCGATCAGGGCTTTGCAGAAATAGCAAAAGAAGAAAATCGTGAATGGCCAGACAAAGTCCGTCGACTGTCAATACAGAACACCCTGCAAACTCTGCCACGGAACTGGTCCTTGTCTCAAGTTCGCTCTTTATATATATTTGGGGTAGATAAATCATTAATGAATTCAGTTTTAGCTAGTGATATGAAACTGCTCACTGTTTTGGATATGCAAGCGGCTCCTTTGACAAGGTTCCCCGCTCAAGTTGCTGATTGGTGTTATCTGAGATATCTAAGTTTCAGGTTCACTGAGGTGAGTACAATTCCAAGTTCTATTGGGAAGCTTCAAAACTTGGAGACTCTAGACCTTAAACACACAAATGTCACCGAATTGCCTGTTGAGATCTTGAAACTCCAACGGCTTCGTCATCTCCTTGTTTATCGCTACAAGAATGTGTCCTATTCATCCTCCAAATTCGGCTTTAAGGCCCTTAGGGGAATAGGGGCTTTGCAATCCCTTCAAAAGCTCTGTTATTTAGAGGCAAATGATGAGAATAGCAGCAGTGTGATAAGAGAACTTGGATTGTTGACACAACTGGATAGGTTGGCCATTCTGAAACTTAGAAAAGAAGACGGAAGGGATTTGTGCTTGTCAATCTCCAAACTAACCCAGCTTCGAGCGATATCTATAGCTTCTGTTGATGACGATGAAATTATTGATCTGCAACACCTCTCTAGTCCACCTTCATTCCTTCAGAGAATCTACTTGAGAGGACGCCTAGGAGCTTTACCACACTGGCTACCCTCTCTCAGTAGCCTGATGAAATTGCACCTGAGGGGCAGTCGCCTAAAGGATGATCCTCTCGTGTCTCTCCAAAATCTGCCCAATCTTGTGCATCTTGAGTTGCTTCAGGTTTACGAGGGAAGCTCGTTGTGCTTTAAAGCCAAAACCTTTAAGAAGCTGAGGACTCTGGGTCTTGATTATTTTGACGAACTCAGGTGCGTAGAAGTGGAGAAGGGAGCAATGCCTTTTCTTAAAAAGCTTATCATTCAGCGTTGCAAGTTACTAAAGAAGCTTCCATCAGGTATTGAACACCTGACAAGGCTGAAAGTGCTGGAGATTTTCGATATGCCGGATGAGCTCGTCAAGAAGCTTGTGCAAGGTGGACAAGATGATGACTTTCAGAAAGTTGCACGTGTTCCGGAAATATATTATGGCTACTGGAGAGATGAGGGTTGGGACGTCCAGTTAATCGAGAGATCCGTGCAGAGAGATGTTGCTTCCACCCAAGGCACTAGCATGAGGAGCGACGAGTTCCCACCATGTTGGAAGTGAATGTACTATATTAGTGAATAACTGTGAGTCTACGGAGTGTTTGTGACTTATGACTTGTAAATGTGAATGTGTAGTAAGGTTGCTGTGGCTGCGAGTCTTGTCTGTAAATGACATTTAGGAGCAGTCAAAACAATGTTAATACTATTCGGAGGTAGCCATTAGGTGATATTAGATAAGGCAATAAGGGTTTGAATTGTCTCTTGATGCTGTATGAAAAGGGCGTACGTGATGTTTTAGTAAGCCATTGAGTAAATATGCAGTCTTCTGTAATTGTTCTCGCTCTCCCTCTGTTGTGTGATCCCTGAAACCTAAACCATGTGCTGGAACTAATTACTTTGTTCTCGTTTTACGATGTCCCTTTTTCATCGGTGTCAGGAAATTTCATCGGAGTAGGATAATTAGAATTACAATAAGAGGGGTTCAACCCTGTCACGATCTCGTAAGGCTCACTATATGTATCCAAAGATAGGCTCAGGCAGAACGGTCAAGATTCAACCTGTTATGAGTTCTTATTGAAAAGCGATTTCACCACCGGAAGATTTAATGCTCCTGCTATATAATGCTTACTCCAGGTTTGAGATGTCTCTGATTCTGGCCTTCAGCTCTTGCAGCTACGGCTTTTCTGTAGTAAGCTACCGGGTATGAGTGGTTTTCTTGCAGAACTGAACTTTCTGGCAAATGTCGAGTCTCATGTTTTCCTTGATTGCATAAAAGGGAGATCAGGTCAATTTTTGTATGATAAACCTGGTTAAATTATTTATATCTGCTTGCTCTTGATACTAGTGAATCCTATAGGATGAACTATGAATTTGAATGTCCAATATTTGACGCTTGTCGATGTAGTGTCTTAAATTAATTTTGCCACTTTGAAAGTGCCAAGTCTCAAATGCTGGCTCAAAAGTCAGCCCGTCTCATAACGAAATAATTTATCTTGAAAGCATTGATTATGCGTATCACCAACATAATAAGCATATGGAAAATTATAAATTTCTCTTATTCAGTTGCTTAACAAGTATTTAGGGGCTTCTTGTAGCAGAATCCTAACTAGTAAATGTGTGTTTCATAACTGCAAATGCTGAAAATTAATAGTTTCACTTCACTAAAGGCATATGTCACAATTCAATTAAGCGTTGAAAATAGAAAACTCAAATGCCTAACGAGATTTTTATTTGATAACCTTAATTAGTATTGACTTAAAAAGACTCAATCAAGTCAATTTTTTACTTAATACGGTAATTAAGGGAGGGGTTAATTAATTCATTCCATCGGAAAAATAATTGATGGCTAGTACAATCTTTCCAAATATATTGCTAAAACCTATTAATAATGATCATTGTCTTATGTTTTGTGAGAAATTAATAATATTCAACTATTAATTTTTAGTTGTCACCAAAAAAACATTTTGTTGTCATTTTCAACACTTAATATTATCCACACTAAAATCAGTAATTATGTTTCCACTTTTTTATAATCTTATTTAGCATTGGTTTAAAAGATTCAATTAAGTCCAAAATTCATGTAACATGGTAAGCAAGGGTGGGGTAACTTGATTCATTCAAGATAAGAAAAGAAAAAATTGATCGATGGCAAGTAGAAGGTTTCCAATTATATCGTTTGGCCTTCCAATAATGATTGTTGATGGGAAAATTTTTTGAGTTGACCCTGACTGGTTCGATTCCCAATTTTTCACAAAGAGATTAATATGAAGGGAGGCTTTAACCACCTGCCGCAGATTATCACATGAAATGTTTTCCTCATAATAATAGTCATACTACTTAAAATTAGGTTTGAGTTCGAGTCAATCAGGGACTCAACCGGTTCAATTCCAAGCCAATTCTTAAGGGAATCACTTCGATTCTCGATTCCTAAATTCATGAAATGAGTACGATAGGATAGGTTCCTGATTCCTTAGTTTAGAAACTGTCCATCCTGAAACTTATCATCCCATAGAGCTTAGTCAGGAGTTTTTACCGGCCGCTCATTTCAAACTATCCCCACTTGACGCGCCAATGACGACTTAAACTTATCCGAAAGGGTGTAATCAGTTTAATATTGTCACGGTATCTATTGATGCCCCTCTATTTTTAAGTTAATGTCACCGGCGATTGACATGAAATGGTTTCACAAATTGTTAAAGGGACCCTTACGTATACTACAAACAAAATACTCATTTTTGCAAAATAGTTAATTGAGTGAAGTACAGTGATTTAAAACGTTAGACGGACGTTAAGATATGTTAAATCACATCAATAATTTCCCAAGGCACATCAACAACAGTTCACCTCATTTATGTAGCAATTGCTTGGACACATGCCCCTAGACGTAACGGGAGCCCTTGTCATACTTAGACTGGGTCTATTTCTCACTTGGCTGGGGAGGGCAAGAAATCTACTTTATCAGATACTAGAGCCTAGATCGCTTCAAGGTAGACATTTAAAAATCTCTGCATTAAATATATGACCTCAGTTGCTTGTCTAGTTAAAGTAGGTGAACGTGAATTAGTCTCCACTTTCTCAGAAATTGCACAGATATTCCTAGGTTAATACCAATAACTTCTTTTTGCCTGAGCTTATGAGGAGGCTAGAGTTCAAAAGTCTTGTCCGCTATAAAGTTCTGTGTGAAGTTAAGTTGATTCATTACCACAAACCCTCGACCGACTCTCTTATTCAACGAAGCATGCTTTAGAAAGCTATTAAAACAATGGGATAGTGAAACAGAATAGGTGACTGCAAATGTTTGGTAACTTTCGCCAAACACCGTTATTTGAAATTAATAGCTGGCTGATGGCGATAGCCATTCGAGAAAATGTCGCTCTCATTAACATTAATATGAAAATATATTCAGTACTTGCTGTGAACTTGCCTAGTAAACAAGAATTTTGATTAGAACTACATCAAAAGTATCCAACAAGTTTCCGGGAAGTTTCTGCAGATATAAAACAAGAGGGGATTGGAAATTACTTATGTTTCCCCATCAGTTCCTTTGAAAAGTTAAACAACAATTCAATAGAAAAAGTCACAGAGTTAGGTATGTTAATACGCGAACCAAGCAAATTAAAGGAGCATGCAATCATACTAAAAGATTTCAATGCTTGTCACTTTCAACTTAGCCAAGACAAAGAGTACGAGGATTTTTAATTTGTTAAAGCGCGTGTGCATCATAAACAAACAGCCATACACTAATGGAATGATTAAGGCCTAATTCCCTAAAAAAGCCCCAATTTTAGATTTAATCTCAATTCTGTCCCGAACTTTTTTTTGCTAGAAAAGATCCCAACTTTAGATTAGTTTCAATATCGGCCCAAAATTCTTTTGTCTAAAAAGCCCTAAATTTTAAGTCCAATCTCAAATATGTCCTAAATAATTTTTGTCCAAAAAAAATTGCAAACATTTAACTCAAATTTCAAATTTGTCTCGAACTTTTTTTGTCTAAAAGATATTATTAACTTTCAATATAATCTCAAATTTACCCTTGTTAACCCTCAATCCAAAAATCGTCATTAGTTATTTAACCCATTGGTAGCATATCCACGTTGGCAAGGTGATGTGAAAAATTATCTTCAAAACAAAACCATTTTTTGATATGAAATTAGGGAAATTAGGGACGACTAACGACAATTTTTGGACGGAGGGCTTAAGGGAGAAGATCTGGAATTAGAGTTAAAGTTTGTGATTTTTTTATACAAAAAGGAAATTTAGGACAGATTTGAGACAAAATCTCAATTTAAGGTTTATAGACAAAAATTGCGAATTCTATAGGGTAACAGGCGGAATGACTAGACATCAGAAGTTGAACATTTCCATACCAAACCTCCAGCCTTTGGAATTTTAGTGGCATCAGAGTAGATTTGCCTCAATGGCATTGGTTCAGATTTTTTAAGATGCGTCCAAAGGTTTACCTAAATCTGTCTAAGATAATTTAGTTTAATATTTTTCACGGGTTTCTTTAAATTAATTACGCACGACATCACGAAAACAACTAATTTTTGCTTCGAGTAAGCGTGTACGCCCCAGGCAACCATGCAACTAGGACGAAATTAGCTTGCATTTGTTAACTACGACCATCCGGATCCGCTGGCGCTTGGAATGGTCAAGTCTAGGCGTGGCCATCACCGATCAATCTCATTTTGGAAGATCACTGGGAATTCAGAGATTTTTAATTTCTTATGGTAACGAACCGGTCCAACAAGGTTGGAGAGTTATCGCCAGGACAAATGACTTAAATAAGGAGTAGCTCTTGACAATTGTTTAAGATGGCGAAATGGGTCACCACCATTATGGTGGTGAAGTCTTGAACACTCCGATTTTTTTTTAAAATCCATCGGTGGACCCTGTTTCTAAAGTTTCACCTCGCTAGTGATTGATGATTGAGTGTGACAATTTGCTCATAGTTTAGTAGCTCAGTTGTAATCAACGTCCTTTTCCATTCTCTGATTTGTTGTTGTACCTCGGACTTGGTCTGGTGGTTACCTCGACTGTACAAGGGCAAGAGCTTTCTTGGGACCAACGCCGGAGTTTTTATTAGGAAGTTGGATAGGAAATTCTCTTATTAGTTTATTCAATGATGATGCGAATCTTGTAAGGCACAGAAATATTTAAAAAGGGGACTATGAAGTTTCTAAGCATGTGACCTCACCTACTTGTTTAGAACCATTTTAGATGAATTTTGCCCCAGTTTCCTAGGAAGAAACGGTCCACTGGACTTTTCGATGATGACATCAAGTAAAGACGTTTGGTTTCCTCTCATTCAACTGAGAAAATGTAACCGGTTGATCTTGTACTTTCCAGCAATAGTGCAGACTTTATGGAGATGGACTGCTTGTACAAGCTTGGAGGTTGTTCAGTTCAGGGATTGTGCTGACCGGGTAATTTCCAGGATCACGGGGAGGATCATTCAGCTTGAGGTCCTGAGAAGTTGATAGGTGGTAGGTGAACTAATCTCCACTTTCTCAGGCATAATGGACATTAACAATATCTCAGCAATACTCCACTTGATGTTCTTACGCCTGCATGACAACAGCAACTCCAACAAGAAGTTGCACAGAAATTGCTAGGTGAATACCGACAACTTCTTTTCCTCTGAGCTTCTGAGGAGGCGACAGTTCAAAAGCCTTGTCCCACTATAAAGTTCTGTATGAGGGCTGATTTTTTTATTTGACGATAAGCAAGCTTTAGAAAAGCTTTAGTATTCTGAAACAAAATAGTTGCCTGCAAATGTTCAGTCACTTTCACCGGAAACAATTATCTGAAATCGATAGCCGGCTGATGCCAATAGCCATTGAGTAATTGTCTCTCTTATTAACAATAATATGCAAATATATTCAGCACTCGCAGAGAACTTGACTAGTAAACAAGAAGTTTGATTAGAGACAGTGGCCTAACAATTTGGATGTAACAAGTGGTTGTTCTATTAGTTGCACGTTCTTCAAAACTTGTTGGGAGGGGGTTCATGTCCAGACTTGGAATAGTGGCTTGTCAAAGCCAGCGTTTCCTCGGCATGGAATCCTAATCAACTCTACATAATAGACTGCGACAACCACTCTATCCTCATCTAAAAGGCGCCATAATTACGTATTTTATAAAGGTTTTGTTGATGTCATTCTATATTTTAATGCCATCTGTCCTTAATGACTGATATGCGACTCTTCACTTTATTTTGCTTGATCGCTTCAGCCGTAATCATAGTCCTTTTTTAGTTCAATAATTGTCGCTTTCCTCTCAAATTTGGTCCACTTCTCCGACAACCATGGAACAACAAGGCATACATATATGCATATCTCGCTATTTCATATGAACAAGTTGCATGAACGAGTTGTGTGTATGCAATCTTGACCATTTCGTATTTGATGATTCAGTAGGGAAATGCCATAAAAAAATAAGAGCAGTGTACGGTGAAATTCACGAAAGATCTGAGCTCAGTTGCTCATTCGTCCCCTTACTGTAGTTGATGATCTCTTCTACTTGCTAGCAATGAAATGTTGCTTGAATTTTCTTCATGTAACCTGGTCAAAAAATACTTTGGTTTTTGCGATACTCAGTGATTAGCCATCGAATTTCACTTAACAGTTGACGGACAGATGGATTATCCTTGGCCATCGTGATATTCTGTATGGATTGAAAGTTTGCTCCATTAATATCAGTCAAAAGTCAGCTCTTTTACCTTGCAATGTAAATTTTTCAATAAAATTTAAGAGCAGGGACTGGTATCTCAAATATATTTCGATAAGCTACCCAGAGAAAATGACATGAATGTGGACCAACAACAAGCACATCTAAAGTAGCCGTTCCTGGATGCAGATAAGAATCTACTCCAACAAAATAAAACATGAAACTTCCTGTGATTTCACATTAGATATATAATATTCAGACAGCATTATAGAAGTTATTTCTGCTGACGAATTAAGAAATTTCGGTTATCTTTTTCAGATAACGTAAGACTACTAAAGAATAAAGTACTAAACATACTTGAAGACTTTTCTACATGAAACAAGACAATTGAACTGCTAGCTGTCAAAGGCAAAAATATTTAACAGGATCATGCAAAATTCAGAGGCATACCGTGAATCCAAACCAAAACTTGTGCAATGTGCTTAGCAGACATGGATCGCACACAAAGCAGCTATAAATATAAGACTCAATTTCAGACACTATGAAAAGCCTTAACTTTTGAAACCTTAGTCTAAAACCACCTTTGTAACCTTAGTCTAAAACCTCTAGGACCAAAAGCCTCACCAGACTAGAGGCATGGCAGAGAGCCCAGTGACTTTCCTACTCAACAAGCTCACACAATCCTTTGAGAATGAGGTGAGGTACCTGACAGATGCTCGAGAAGAAGCTCTCTCAGTGAAAGTAGAATTCGAGCGTGTCCGGGGCTCCCTCAGGGTTGCAGATTCCCTTGAGGAAACTGACGACGAAGTCAAAGCATGGGTGAAGCAGTTAAGAAACACAGCCTATGATATGGCGGATGCACTCGATGAGCTCTCACTGGTCCTGAGACATGATCATGGAGTCGGGTTCACTGGCCTCATCAGCAGGATGTCCTGCTGTATCAAGAACCTGAAGGCTCGATACCGTGTCAAGTCCGAGATAGAGCGCATCAACTCCAGAGTAAAGGGTATATGTGATGGGTACCAAAGGCTGTTGCACAAATTCAGCAGGGCTCAACAAGATCTGAGCTTGACTGTCACGAATGACACATGGCAGGACCACCGAGGCAATGCCGTTCTCCTAGACAAAACTGACCTAGTGGGAATTGAGCAACCAAAAAACGAGCTGGTTGGGCAGTTACTTGACTGGGGTCTCAGGCGTGAGGTCATCTCCATCGTGGGAATGGGAGGGTTGGGCAAAACCACTCTGGTGAGGCAAGTCTTCGAAGACCCTGCTGTGAAGAAGCATTTCACGGTGCATGCTTGGATCACTCTCTGTCGGTCCTCGAAGATTGAAGAGGTCCTCCAAGACATGCTTGATCAGATCATAAGGGTGATCAGGAAACCGGTCCCTCATGGAGCCAACACTATGACTAGCCACTGGCTGAAGATGATCATCAAGGACTTGCTTCAGAGGAGGAGGTACCTGATTGTCCTCGATGACATATGGCACGTAAACGAATGGGATGCGGTCAAGCATGCCTTTCCTACCAATGGTCACGGAAGCCGAGTGATCATCACTACCCGGAATGCAGATCTGGCGTCTACCTCCTGCAAGGAATTCAATGGGCAGGCAAAAAAGATGGAGCCACTCGATCCCGAACAGTCGTGGGAGCTTTTCTGTAGGAAGACATTTCAGGGGAACTCATGCCCTTCCCACCTGGAGGAGATATGTAAGTACATTTTGAGAAAGTGCGAAGGACTTCCACTGGCAATCGTGGCCATCAGCGGTGTTCTGGCCTCAAAGGACAAATGGAGGATCTATGAATGGGAATTGGTTCGTCGCAGTCTTCATATTGAGATCAACTGCAACGACAAACTTAAAAACTTGAAGAGAGTTCTTTCCCTTAGCTTTAATGATCTGCCATACTACCTAAAATCCTGCTTCTTGCACTTAAGTTTATTTCCTGAGGGTCGCCCCATTAATCGTAGGAGACTGATACGGTTATGGGTCGCAGAAGGTCTTGTGGAAAAGAAAGAAGGAAAGACCCTGGAAGAAGTTGCTAAGGACTACTTCGTGGAGCTGTTGAACAGAAGCCTGATAGAGGTGGCTTCTAAACGAAGTGATGGAAGGGTCAAGTATTGCCGCATCCATGATTTTCTGCGGGACATTATCACTTCAAAGTCAATTGATCAGGGCTTTGCAGAAATATCCAAAGAAGAAAATCGTGAATGGCCAGATAAAGTCCGTCACCTGTCAATACAGAACACCCTGCAAGCTCTGCAAAAGAACTTGTCCTGGTCTCGACTTCGTTCTTTATATATGTTTGGGATAGAGAGATCATTTATGAATGAGGTTCTAGCTAGCGATATGAAACTACTCAATGTTTTGGATTTGCAAGCAGCTCCATTAACAAGGTTCCCTGCTCAAGTTGCTGATTGGTGTTATCTAAGATATCTAAGTTTCAGGTTCACTGAGGTGAGTACAATACCAAGTTCTATCGGGAAGCTTCAAAACTTAGAGACTCTAGACCTTAAACACACTAGAGTCACTGAGCTGCCTTTTGAGATCTTGAAACTTCGACGACTTCGTCATCTCCTTGTTTATCGTTACAAGAATATATCCTATTCATCCTTCAAATTCGGCTTTAGGGTTTTTAGAGGAATAGGGGCTTTGCAATCCCTTCAGAAGCTCTGCTACATAGAGGCAGATGACGAGAGTAGGAACAGTGTGATTAGGGAACTTGGAATGTTGACACAACTGGATAGGTTAGCCATTTTGAAACTTAGAAAAGAAGATGGAAGGGATTTGTGCTTGTCGGTCTCCAAACTAACCAGGCTTCGAGCAATATCTGTGGCTTCTGTTGATGATGATGAGATTATTGATCTGCAGAACCTCTCTAGTCCACCTCCATTCCTTCAGAGAATCTACTTGAGAGGACGCTTGGGGGCTTTACCACACTGGCTACCGTCTCTCATTAGCCTGACGAAATTGCACCTAAAGCACAGTCGCTTAAAGGATGACCCTCTCGTTTCTCTCAAAAATCTGCCAAATCTTATGCATCTCGAGTTGCTTCAGGTTTACGAAGGAAGCTCATTGTGCTTTGAAGCAAAAGCCTTCAAGAAGCTAAGGACTCTGGGTCTTGATCATTTCGACAAACTCAGGTGCATAGATGTGGAGAAGGGAGCAATGCCTTATCTTGAGAAGTTTATCATTCAGCGTTGCAAGTTATTGGAGAAGCTTCCATCAGGCATTGAACACCTGACAAAGCTGAAAGTGCTGGAGATTTTCGATATGCCGGATGAGCTCATCAAGAAGCTTGTGCAAGGTGGACAAGATGATGAGTATCAGAAAGTTGCACATGTTCCACATGTATATTTTGGCTACTGGAGAGATGGCGGTTGGGATGTCCAGTTAATGGAGAGATCACTTCAGAGAGATAAGATCAGTGCGTGTTCAAGGCATGAGCACGAGGAGCCATGAGAACCCACAATTGTAAATTTATTGCAAGGTAGCTGTAACTGCGAGCCTGTCTCTAGATGCCATTTAGGAGCCATCAAAAATATGTTTGTATTGTTCGAAGTTAGCTGTTTGGTAATATTAGATAAGGCAATTAGCGGTTTAGTTGTGCCTCTGGATGCTCTATAAATAAAGCTCGTATGTAAGGTTTTTGTGAGCCATTCAATAAAAATGTAGTCTTTTAATTGCTCTCGTTCTCCCTCTGTTGTGTGATGTATAAACCTATAAAAATTGATCCGGAAATTCTGATTATTGTGCAAGGGTTGCCTCTTGCTTTTGTGGCCATCAGTGGTATTTAGGCTTCAAAAGACACTAAGAAAAAAGGATGAATGGGATCTGGTACGTGGCAGTCTTGTACTGAAATCAATTGCAACAACAAATTCAGAACCTTGAAGAGAGTCCTTTCACTTAGTCTTGATGACCTGCCATACTACTTGAAGTCCTGTTTATCGCTGTTGAGTGTGTTTCCCATGGTTTACCACATTAACTGTCGGAGATTAATTCAATTATGGATTGCAGAAGGATTTGTAGACAAGAAAGAAGGCATGACGGTGGAAGAAGTAGCCCAGGACTACTTAAATGAGCTCCTGAATGGAAACCTGCTAGAGGTCCACGTTAAAACAAGCGATGGAAGGATCAAGTATCGCCGTATCCATGATTTTTGGCTGTATATTATCACTTCAAATTTGAGCAACCATGGCTTCGCAGAAACAGCCATAATAGAACATCAAAAATGGTTGTATAAAATTCATCGTCCATCTATACAGACCAGCTTGGAAGCCATGCAACAGAAAAGGTCGTTGTCTCAACTACAATCTTCATACATGTTTGGGGAAGAGAGATCTTCCACGGATGCTGTTCTAGGTAGTGAATTGAGACTGCTCACTGTTCTGGACTTGGGAACAGCTTCTTCGACAAGGTTCCCAGCTCAAGCTGCTGAGTGGTTCTACCTAAGATATCTAATTTCAGGAAAAGCAAGGAGAGAACTGTTCAAAATTCCATAGTGAAGCTTCAAAACCTTGATACCTCGGACCTCAAACAGACATTTGTCACAAAATTGCCTGTTGAGATCTTGAAGCTCCAACAACTTCGTCATTTACTCATACATGGTTATGGAGACAGAAGTTACTCAGGGTCCAAGTATGGCTTCGAGTCCCCAAAAGAAACAGGGGCTCTGCAGTCCCTGCAAAAGCTCTTCTTCATAGAAGCAGGTGACGAGAGAAACAGCAGCTTAATAAGAGAGCTTGGAAAGTTGAAAGAATTGAATAGGCTAGGCATCTTGAAGTTGACTAAAGAATATGGAAGGGAATTATGCTCGTCGATTGAAAAATTAATCAAGCTTGAAGCAATATCTCTAACTTCAGTCAACGAAAATGAGATTATTGATCTACAACCCCTCACTTTTCCCCCTCCATTTCTCCAGAGAATCTACTTGACAGGACGTCTGGAGGCATCACCTCGTTGCATATCATCTCTTGATAACCTAGTGGTATTGCACCTGTCGTGGGGTCAGCCAAAGGATAATCCACTGTGGTCTCTTGAGAATTTGCCTAATCTTGTGCATCTCAAGTTGCTTCAGGCTTATTAAGGAACCAAGCTGTGTTCCAAAGCCTACGACTTCGTGAAGCTACAGATTCTGGGCCTTGGTCCTTTTGACAAACTCAAATGCATGGAAGTGGAGAAGGGATCAATGCCTTGTTTTGCAGAGTTGATTATTGAGGATTGAAAGGTACTGGAGAAACCTCCATCTGGTATTAGGCACCTGGAAAAGCTGAAAGTGCTGAAGTGCATTGACATGCCCAGTGAGTTAGTGAAGAAACTAATGGGAGATGGACAAGACCATGATTGTCCACAAGTGGCACATTTTCCAAGAGTATGTTATGGTTAGCCGAAAAATAGAAGATCAGAAGTCGTGTTCACTAAGGCATCAGTACAAGGAACGTTAAATGTAAGGATCCCAGGGCTACTACTCCGTAATATTGTCTGTTTTGGGACTTTGGCCCTCATGACTTGATTTAAAACGCGTTACATAAAGTAGAGAACTTAAGCCTTATAAACTACTCCAACACTCTTTCCCTAAACGATGTAGGACAAGAGATAGGTGCTTAGCTTCTTGAGTTCCTCCGTTGCCATCCTATTATCCCTCAAGGCCGCCATGTGTAATACTGTCCACTTTTGACCTTCGGCCCTCACAGTTTAAAATGCATTACACAGAAGAAAGAACCCAAACCTTATAAATTAGTCCATGACTCTCCCTAAGCAATGTGAAACAAAAGAAATATGCTTAGCTTCTCAGGTCACCCGTCGGCGCAGCCTCCCCCACCATCCCCGCCACACTCTCAGGGTCTCCACATTGAATTTCCTCCATGCTTGAAAGGAGCCGCTGAGCCTAGAATCCAGTATAATAGTTCTCACTAGGTATGAGGATTGAATGATAGTAACTCTAGAAAGTAGTTACTTTGTGATAAAAGTTAAAACGCATTGTCTAAGGTTGCTATGGGTCTGTAAATGACATTCCGCAGCTGGTTTGCATTATTCTGCAACATGCCTTTTCCTCATAGAAGAGAAGGGTCAAGGGAGATGGTGTATATTCAGCCTTGAACTTCTTGGAGTATATGTATATTTCTATCAATTAATCGAAAAATGATATCAAAATTCAAAGTACAACACTAATCTAATGAACTACTAAACTAACTACGCTTATTCGTCGATCAATTGTCTCCTACACACTGATGCACTGACGAAGAAATTCGTTCATGGGGAACATTCATTTTTGTCTGTTATGCGTAACTCACATGCGAAACTTTAAAAGTCCATTTCAAATCAACCGTACTTTGGAATTAATTCTCGTCAAGAAGCACGACTTCATAACACCATCGTTTCATAGAACTCCACAACTTAACAACTCCTAAATCAAACCTTGCAATTTGAAATTCGTATAATTTTGAATTTATGACTTAACCTCGAAAATTACTCCAAATTAGACAAACAATGAGTTCATTTATGAACACTACTAAATGAAGTTAATCCCCCTTGACGAGGTACCGTGGCGCGTACGTGCAAGCTTTCTCTCTCCTCTCTTTTGCCTTCGTTTCCTCTTATTATTGTCATTCGCGAAGTTTGTGGAAAGAAAAGTAGATCTTAATTTATATGGGCTAAGGCTAACAAAATAATGTGTTAAGCTTGGGCTTTGGGAAACATGGGCTGGGTTTTTCTTGTTGGGCTAATCGATTACCAGCCACACAGTTCGGAGCATAAGAACAAAAGCAGGAATCTTGAAGCGACCAAAACCTAATAGGCATCTACTTCAGCTGTTTCAAGGTATAATCCTCTCAGCGTGAAAATTGTCCTCCTTGATTATGCTCCACTTAAGTGTGCCAAAACTCCCCATTTACTGCACCATTGTGCCAAAACAGTAAGCAGGGACCCTTGCTTGCTCAGTTTTTCCGGCTAGCTTCAGAAATGCCGATGCCATCAAAATTTACGAAACACCGGGATGTAGAAGAGCTCTTATGAAACATGATCGTCGACATAAACATGAACTCTTCATTTAAATGCTCTTCCCAATTCAACGACCTCAGATACCCTCATCTGCCTATGAATGCCGTCTAGCTGCATAAACCCAATATTTCTTTGGGACATCCCGTTTGCTACATTAACGGTCAAGCTGGCCGTATCTCTGCTATTTGTTAACATTTGTAAGCTAGCAGCAGGATAAGCAAGGTTGGAGACAAGCCGGTTGAATGACATCAAAGGAAGTTTCTGAGAAATAGTACAAGTTAGTGCAGGAGAAAGGAAGGCAAGAGACCAAGTCGATAGCAAGGACCCCCATAGGGATTTTAAAGCACTCATAATCAACTGGTATTTCAAGAACAGCAGGCTGAAAATAAATGCAAGCACAAGTACCCTTAATTCCCAAAGATAATGGCACTGCGATATGAGTAAGGTGTTAAATTTGACCATCTAGCAAAGAATCATCTGACAGAGAAGAGTTAAAAGGACGTGGGCACTGCATCTAGCATACTATTCTTATGCTATTCAAAAAACTTCCCCTTATGCATAGGCTAAACTTTGGCCAAGCTTAAAGCGTTAAAATATGTAACTGGGGATGCAAATAGGGGTTTATAAAGATTTTTTTGAACTTAAAACCGCCTATTTTGATATCATATGAAATTTTATAAGATCATTACTAACTATTCTAAAAGTAAGCTATTAGATGAAGTTGTGATTTAATATTTAAATATACTAAAATAGGCCACGGTTTGTGTGGATGATTATAGAAACATATTACTTTTTGTACCGACATGCAGTGGGACTCTTTACCTTTCCCGTAAAATTTTTCAATAATATGTTGCTTACTGGCTTCTCGAGAATTCAGGAGAGAGGCCCTAAAGACCAGACTAGAGAGCCAAGGAAATTGAAGTGGCAATGTCTCAGCACAAATATCATCTGAATTTATTTTACAGGGAATAAGTCATATTTTCTTCCAGCCAATCTTTTGATTAATGGGTTACAATCATGTATATTGCCTACATATATATTTAATTTTGTGTGTGAGTGATGCCCACAAACCAACAATCAGAAATATGTTGGAAAAAAGTTTATTAAAATAACTTATTAATAATCCAAAACAGAAATAGTCCGGTCATATTTGCATGTAGTCGGACAAGTGAACTTGCTTTTCTGGGCATCATAAAGTGTAAAGATCTACCATTTTTCTGTAGCAGATGTAAAGATTGGGTTCTTATTTAATGCTATACCTAACATGTTGCCGAGCTTAATTTTTGCACATCATTTAATCAATTATTAAGATGGTTTCCATGGAGCACACGCAACAACAGGAGAAGATAAGATGGACGGTTTGACCAACTCCGAAAGTGACAAGGGAAGCTTCTATGGGTTCATGCACGACTACGACCATATCCAGAATTATGGTGTTGCCTATTAATTATTTCTTTTAAGTTGACATACATTCGTATAGTCATTTGTTATATTTTGTTTGTCTGACAAGGGAAATTTTCATCTAATATAGTGAGATAAATTACAAATATTATGCAATATAAATTATTTGATCGGTTTGCCTAGAGTTAAACAAGGAAGCATAAATGGCATAGAAGATCATTATCCAATGTATACTAAAATAAATGCAAAGTGTCAGAAAAGTAGAAAGCTAGAAGTTTGGGAGAATTGTATATTGCTTTTCTATATTCCTTTCACTATGTAATTACAATCTATATATAATACAGAGTGTCTAAAATAATAAAGGAATAGAAATATACATAGTATCCCAAGGATATACATAAAATATTCCTTATAATAAAAAAGACAACTAAGATCAATCGGCATCGGCAACAGTATCTTCAACACTCCCCCTCAAGCTCGGCGGTCTATACACATCGAAAACGCCTAGCTTGTTTAGTAGATACAAATGTTGCCTCTGACACAAGGCCTTGGTAAAAATGTCTGCGGGTTGCTCTGTCGTTCTTATCTCTTTTGTTCTAATCAACCCACTCTGGATCTTGTCTCGAATGAAGTGACAATCAACCTCTATATGCTTTGTCCTTTCATGGAATACTTTGGGTTCATTGCAAGCTTAAGTGCAGCATCATTATCACAAAATAGGACAAGGGCTCTCTTATCTCGTATACCAAGGTCTTGAAGAAGCCCTCTTATCCGGACTATCTCACAACTAGTCTTCGCCATTGCTCGGTATTACGCCTCGGCGGATGACAAGGATACGGTTGATCTTGTTTCTTTGTCTTCCATGAAATTAGAGAATCCCCTAATTTTATACGAGAATCACGTGATCGATCTTCTACTCATGGGACAAGTTGCGTAATCTGTGTCACAATATGCTGTCATCTTCAAATTGTTGTCTCGAGACAACAATATGCCCAATCCAGGACACCCTTTTAAATACTTTATGACTTTCAGTGCCGCATTCATGTGAGACTGTTTCGGAGCATGCATAAACTGGCTAAGAATCTGAACTGCATAGGAAATGTCTGGCCTAGTCATAGTCAAATAAATAAGCTTTCCAACAAGTCTTTGATAAGCAGAAGGATCTTTAAGCAACAGATCTTTGTTCACAGGTGACAACCCTTTGTCATATTCAGCTGTCGTCAACCTGATATTCTGATCGATTGGAATAACAGCCGGCCTAGATCCCGACAAACCTGCTTCTGACACAATTTCTAAGACAAATTTCCGTTGGCTAAGACAAATGCCTTTATTTGACCGTGCAATTTCTATCCCAAGGAAATATTTGGGAGAACCCAAATCCTTAATGTGAAATGTAGAATGCAAATACTCCTTGAATCTCTCAATGGCAGGCGCATCATTTCCCATAATGAGTATATCGTCAACATATATGAGTAAATAGATTGACGACATACCTTGTTTCCATGTGAATAAAGCATAGTCATGCTTAGATTGTTGGAATTTTGCAGTTGTAAGTGCATTGGTGAACTTAGCATACCATTGTCGAGAAGCCTGTTTGAGTCCATATAGGGATTTTCGAAGACGACACACACTCCCCTCCCCCTGTCTGCGAAATCCCGGTGGAATATCCATATAAATCTCCTCGTCAAGATCTCCATGTAAAAAGGCATTGTGAACGTCCATTTGATGAAGAGGCCAATCACGAAGGGCGGCAATAGAAAGAAAAGACCGTACAGTGACTTCCTTGGCAACTGGAGAGAAAGTTTCCGTATAATCAAATCCTTCCTTTTGTGTGAATCCCTTCGCGACCAATCTGGCCTTGTAACGTTCAATAGATCCATCTGCTTTATATTTGATCTTGTATACCCATTTGCATCCTATGGGGCGACGATGAGGAGGTAGACGAACAACATCCCAAGTCTCATTTTCGATGAGAGCTTGTAATTCATCTTTCATAGCCTCAAGCCAACGAGAATCACGGCAGCCTCATCATAAGAGGAAGGTTCTGCTGTGCAGAAATTCTACTAACACAGCATCTATGTTCAAGAGAGAGATTAGCAAAGCCGACATAGGTAGATATGGGGTATTGTGTACCACATTTTTTTGATGATGAACAAACGTAATCTGTTGTCCATGTTGGTGGTCGAACTGTGCGTCTTGATCGCCGAAGATTAGTTGATTCAGATGGAACATCCGCTGGTGAGTCCGCAGAGACATCATCCGCCAGAATAGTGGGTGGCGAAGATTCAGGTTCTTCAGGTATGCCGAAGGAAGGAAGGCTGGAAATGGCATGGTCCCCATCCGAGCCGATAGGTGCATCGACACTTGGAGATGCTATAGGAGATATCATATGCGGAAGCATCATCATTGATCCTTGTGGAGGATCATCTTCATGTAGAAAAGGGCGAGTGGTTGTCAGGGGATCTTCATGCTGATATGAGGGTAGCCTATCCTTGAAAGGGAAGACATCTTCATGAAATATGACATCTCTGCTGACGAAGAATCTGTCGGTAGATGGATCAAGAACCAAATATCCTTTTGAAGGGTAGGATATCCCATAAATACACAAGAGAGGGCACGAGGACCCAATTTGTCCCGAGGGCCCGTAGTAGAAACATAGCATAAGCATCCAAAAACACGAAGATGACGAACGTCCGAACGTTTTCAAACAATGACTCGAATGGAGTCTTCCCATTCAAAACTCGAGATGGCATTCTATTGATCAGGTAAGCCGCTGTGACCACACAGTCTCCCCAAAAAATTTCAGGAATTGAAGCTTGATACTTAAGAGCTCGAGCAACTTCTAATAAATGACGGTGTTTCCTTTCTACAATCCCATTTTGTTGAGGAGTGTAAACACATGAGCTTTCATGAAGAATGCCATTGGAAATGAACAATGAAGAACATTCATGATTAAAGAATTCTCGAGCATTGTCGATGCGAACCCGTTGTACGGATTTGTTAAACTGATTTTTGATTAGAACAATGAAATTTTTGAGATGTGAAAGAACTTGGGCTTTGGATTGCATAAGAAAAACCCAAGTTGCCAGAGTATGATCATCTACAATAGTAAGGAAGAAGCGAGACCCATCACGATGAGGGGTGTGATATGGGCCCCAGATGTCTATATGCAATAGAGAAAAAGCTCTAGTAGCACGCGATGTACTTTGTGGAAAAGAAATTCTAGACTGTTTAGCCAATGGACATATAGGACATTTAGGATGAGGAAAAGTGGCGCTGTGGCCTAGACGCTGATGAGATAAAAATATGTCTTTATTATGATTGGCATTACATAGGATGCTCTTATTGAAAGAAAAGTTCTTTGGGAATGCCGTCCAGAAATAAAGTCCCTCGAAATTTCTACCCGAGCCCATCAGTGTCCCAGTCAAAGGGGCCTGAAAGAGACAAGTGTCGAATCAAAAATGACTGACGAGATTGTTTTGACATCTTGGAAACAGAAATGAGATTGAACTGAAAATTTGGAATGAAGAGGACATTTTTTAGAGTGATGGAAGGACTCATTTTAACATCCCCAATTTTATCTACTGAAATATCACTACCATTTGGGAGGCGAACAGAGGTGTGATTTGAGGATTTTTCTAATCTAGAAAAGAACCGTTCATCACATACTATATGGTCACTAGCACCTGAATCAATAATCCATGCGTTGCTCGAAATATTGCAGTTCAAACAATGAGAAATACCTGAATAACTAGGCATTTTTTCTTGAATGCCCATCTGACTTAAGGTCCTCATTATTTGTTGAAGTTGGTCATTGCTGATGGGTTGATTCACCTTAGCATTTGCTGCTACAGAATTTCCAATAGAAAATTCTCGTTCCTTCTTCTCCCCTGGTCTTCCATGCAATTTCCAACAATTTTCTTTGGTATGATAAGGTTTTTGCAATAATCACAAAATTTACCTTTCCATTTGTTGGAATTATTTCTGGTGGAAAAATTCCCCAAATTTGAGCCGTTGGATCGCTTTAAAACGGAAGCTGATGGTCCGTCGAATCGCGGTGCTGCAAGGACGAAATTTGGACCGTCCGATCGTGCAAGGGAGCCGTCCGATCGTGCGGAGGATCCTCCACCGTCGGATCCAAAGATTGGATCTCGGCCATTCAAGCCTCGCAAGCTCCCCGAGCCGTCCGATCGTGTGAGATGATCCTGGCCGCCCATTTGAGACATATAAAAAGTCTCATCTTATTCCTCCCGAAACCCTAACAGACCTCCCCTCTTCGAAAAACCTCCATGGCCGGACCTTGAAGAACCAAATCGGTGCTCCGACGAAGCCTTGGCCGCAAGAACGACGCGCTCACCACTCTTCACATACTCGGACGACGCCGGCCCTCGAGATTCTTCTTGAACCGCAAGCTGGTATATGCGGCCGAGCGGCGGGACCGGATCCATGGCCAAGATCTGGCTTCTAAAGGGTAAGTAGGTTTCATTCAACACGAGTAGAAACCGTGTAACCTTTTCCCGATCTCTTATGGCCCGGTATTGAGCCAAGGTTGCCTCGGGTCCCTCTAATTTCTCCTCTGTCATGTCGATTTCATTCCACAAGGCAGAAAGTTTGTTGTAAATTGCTGAGATCGACAAATTACCTTGCTTGAGATCTGATAATCCTTGTGTTAGGGTGAAAATCTTTGCTCTATCGAGCTTACCATACATTTCCCGCAGGTTCTCCCAGTATTTTCTTGCATCTTCAGTCGGTGGTACTCCGGCCGCAACCTCCGGCGAGAGACAATTTCCTAACCAAGTCCGAACAAGTTGGTTGCACTTGCGCCATTGTCGTGCAAGCCGCTCGTCGGATGGTATTGGGATGGTGCCATCCAAAAAACCGTCCTTGTCCTTAGTCACAAGCGCTCGCCGGAGCTCACGAGACCACAAGGAGTAGTTGTCCGATCCCGACAGCTGCTGGGAGATGAGCCGCAGCTCCGGTCCGTCGGCAGTCGCGGTGTACAGCAGGTCTCCAAGTTCAAGCCGACCGCCGACTCCGGTAAGACCTGCAAAAGGAAAGAAACCGGGTCCATAGGGCGGGTACGGATTGTTCGCCCCATACCCAGGACCCGAACTGCTCTGACCCGGAAAGGACCAGTTCGCTCCGTGTCCAGAACCCGCTCCAGGTATGTGCGATGGATTTTCGTCCAACTCGCCAATCCTTCCGGGGTTGATTTGAGGCAGATTCTGAGTCGCACCTCCTTGATTTGGCTGAACTGTTACAGGAACCCACTGAATGTATGGTCCTGTGAGAGGATTTCCAGGATTAAATCCTGTGTTTGTGTTGATCTGCGTAGTCTGTTCTGTAGGAATGACATCTTGTGTTTGATTTCCTTCAGGAACGCCAGCAGTTGAATCCTCAGTGTTTGACATGATTTCTCCTCAAGGGCGTTGCGGAAGCTAGGCCAAGGTAGGAGGCTCTGATACCATGTCAGAAAAGTAGAAAGCTAGAAGTTTGGGAGAATTGTATATTGCTTTTCTATATTCCTTTCACTATGTAATTACAATCTATATATAATACGAGTGTCTAAAATAATAAAGGAATAGAAATATACATAGTATCCCAAGGATATACATAAAATATTCCTTATAATAAAAAAGACAACTAAGATCAATCGGCATCGGCAACAGTATCTTCAACACAAAGCTTCAGAGATCAATCCATCGTCCCGCGACTGGACCAAAACAATAACAGAGCACCAAAGCATCACCATATGATATAAGTGGCAAGAAAGACGAATGGAATAGACCTGCTACTTTAGAAGAATTTGATCAGTAATAGAATACAACAAATATAGTAATGTGTTCTTAATAGAATGGAAATAAAATTGGGGAATAGACCAGAAGAGAAGAAACTAGAAACACCAGATGATATCAAGGTACCAACAAAAGAACCAGACTTCAAGTTATGAACCAAATCAGATTATTTGAAGCAAAAATTAGTCAACAGATTATGGAAACTCACCGTAGATGAAGATAAAGGAATAAAAAGCCAATGAGGAATCAGAAAGAGAAAGTAAGATAGAGAAATTGGAGAGAGTAATTTTTTAAAGTAAGATTGCAGATTATGCTAGTTGGAGGTCATCATAAATCCCAAAAGAAGAACCTGTAATAATTGCAAAAGATGTTTGGCGTGTAAGCGAATATTTGCTGGGAAATTACCAAATCAATTATAAATCTATTATACAAATGCCAATTTAATTGTAAATTTTCAATTTTGCTAATTTAAACATGAATTTTTGTGTGAAATTCCAATGTAGTTCTTTTGAGCCAATTTTCGCTGAAAATCACTAAAGTAGAAATCCAGTCATTGCTAGCCGTCCTACAAGGCACACCACCACATTAGTGATTTCGGGCGATCAATTGAAATTTCACACAAACGCTTAAGACTAAATTAGCAAAATTGTGAAATGTTTGAAACTAAATTGGTATTCATACAATGCGTTTAAGACTAGTTGGACAATTTCCTCAATATTTGTTGGTGGGCAATAGGGGTGTGCATGGTCCGGGCGGGCGGTTCCCGACCTAGAACCGGGAACCGCCCGCTAAGTACCGATTCCGAAAAATTGGGCCGGATCCACCCGTTTGTGGCATGGATCCACCGGGGAACCAGACCTTGACGCGAGAGACGCTGGTTCTTCGGGATCCGCGGGGGGTCGCTTGGGTGAGAGGCAGCGGCGGAGCTGGGTCGCGGGTCGCTGAACTGGATCGTGGGTCGCTAGGCGGCTAAACGGCGATGGCATCAAGGCTGAGATGAGCTCAGATCTATTGTCGTCAAGCGAGATCAACGCGGCTGAAGCGGGGACGTCGAGCATTGGTCGCGGATGGGTCTCGTGGGTTCTTTGGAGTCGCAGCCACCGGGCGGCTTAACTGGATCGTGGGCGAGAGGCGCGGCGGAGCTGAGGTGCGGGTTGCTTTGAACCGGATCGTCGGTCGCCGGGCAGCCGAACGGCGACGGCGTCAAGGCTGAGATGAGCTCGGATCTCGTAGTCGTCGAGCGAGATCAACGCGGCTGAAGCGAGGGGATGTCGAGCGTTGGTCGCGGATGGGTCTCGTGGGTTCTTTGGAGTCGCAGCCACCGGCATGAAGAAATGAGCGGCGATCGTGGTGCTGCACATCGGGCGGAAGGTGGATCCGCGGGAGACGACGATGGCGGAGGTGCGGAGCTGTCGCAGGTCGGCGAACACGCAGGTATGAGATCGGAGCGGCGCCGGCAGGAGGGTGGCGGACGACTGGGCTACAGCGGCTTCGCGGCTCGGGCGGTGAGGCAGATGCACAGGTCACTAAGGAGGAATCGAAATAGAGAGAGGAACCGAGGAAGAGACAGAGAGAGAGAGGCAGCCGCAAAAACCGAATAGAAGTGAGATGAGACGGTGAGTAGGGGTGAGCGCGGTTCCCGGGTAGAACCGGGAACCGGAGAACCGAACCGGAGGTTCCGGTTCGGTTCCCGGTTCTTAGAGGACCGGTTCCGGTTCCCGGTTCCATTTTTCCGGGAACCGGCGATCCCGGTTCTGGTTCCGGTTCCGGTTCCACTGGGAACCGGAACCGGAACCGGTCGCGGAACATTCTGATTTTCAGGTGTCAAATGAAAGATAAGCTGCTGTCAAACATTCTGATTTTCAGCTGTTTGTTAGTGATGACTTACCATAAGATTTCACTCTAATATTTAATTCTTATTGATCTACTAGACACATATGAAAAATTCACGCATCATCCTTCTTATGGAAGCAGCAGTTTGATGTGTGTGCTCTAGTGCACACTTCTATTTATTCTCTGGTTTTTTCCTCTGGGCATGTGTAGAAAGATGAGTCATGTGCAGAAGAGATAAGTCGATGACTGAAAAGATAATTGTTTTGCCTATCAGTTTTATCATCACATATCTTTGATAAGCCAACATATCATCCTTTAGTCTCAGAAACATTAAGTAAAGATCATGAACTATTTTTAAGTGTGTTTTCCCCTTGAAAAAAGTGTGATGGTTTGCTTTTTTTCAGAATAAACAAAGCTCTTTTAGGTAGGTTAATTTTGATCATACCCATTAGATGCACTATGAGGACTATGAGCTGCAGTTCTGCGCAGATTATTTTCTAAGATTAATACTGCTAATAAATGTAAATGCTAAGTCCATAATTATTGCAGAACATGATATACTATTTCTTATAGTTTAGACTTATATATTTGTATATCCATAACTTTAAGCTGGGAAGTGGAAACTCCTTATTTGTGGTTTTCGGGGGAGCTTCTAGATACTCAAGCACACAACAGCGAAATCTTCATTCATTGAGAAACTTAATGCAAGCTCCTTTTATGTAATCAAGCATCTCCTTTCCTCTTTGGAAACTTTTTATTAGTTTTGATTATGTATGTCCAAATTCTTAACAGTTGGTATTGGTATGTTTGCTAAGATGTGGGAAGTTACCGTGTAGTATACGTGTACGTTATAGTTTTTTTTGGTAATATGCGTGTATGTTATAGGTTTTTTTGGTAACGTGCGCGTAAGTTATAGTTTTTTTTAGTAACGTGCGTGTACGTTATATTTTTTTTTTTTGGTAACGTGCGTGTACGTTATAGTTTTTTTTTGGTAACATGCGCGTACATTATTTTTTTTTTTTGGTAACATGTGTGTACGTTATATTTTTTTTTTGGGTAACGTGCGCATACGTTGTAGTTTTTTTGTAACGTGCGCGTACATTATTTTTTTTTTTTTTTGGTAACGTGCATATACGTTATATTTTTTTTTTTTTTTGGTAACGTGCGCGTACGTTATAGTTCAAATCTGAAAATAACCAAAAAAAAAAAAAAAAAAAAGAATCTGTTGGAACCTGGAACCGACCCTGGAACCTATGACAGGGTAGGTTCCAGGTTCTCGGTTCTGACGGGTAGGTTCCAGGTTCCTCATTTTGAGGAACCTGTACCCGAGGGTAGGTTCCAGGTTCCGACGGAACCGAACCGGAACCTAGAACCGCTCACCCCTAACGGTGAGCGTGAGACCTAGGTTTGTTTCAGTAATTTTATTTTTAATATTAAAAGGGAACTGGTCCGGTCCGGGTGGGCGGGCGGGCGGATCCGCCCATGGAACTGGGAACCGGACTGGTTCCCTCAAGAACCGCTGGTTCCGGGCGGTTCCGGTCCAGTTCCGGGCGGTCCGGGCGAATCCCGGGTATTTTGCACACCCCTAGTGGGCAAGGATTTTATCCACATTCGCTTTTGACATGAAATATATATTAAAGGAGAATCAAATTTTTTACCAAATTTCTTCACCAGAGAATTGTTACAGGGCGAATATGTATTAGGATAGTAGAAATACTCTCCAAAGGAGGCCAAAATTGATTTAGGTGAATCCTCACAGCCAGGATTTGCCATAAGAAGCTAGAGTTCATATATGTCGGAGTCTGAGTCAGTACAAACCTAATTGAAAAGTACTCTTTAATAAATTTGGGATAGTGTTTAAGTGATTGAGACAAGATCTTGAAAAGTTGAGCATGTAGAAAATTTATATTTAAACCGTTCTTTCTTCGAATCAACTGAAAAAGATAAGGCATGACGTAGAATGCTCAGATATTATATTACACCAAAGACCTTCAAGCAAAGTTTCTCTATCTCCAAAAAGAATCTTTCCTCTTCATTCCCAGAAAATGTGGTACAAGCTAGTAAGGGCTTGTCCTCTCCAGTAATCATGTGATCCTTACCATAATAACACAATCTAACGAGGGCAATGAGTGATCGGGGCGAGAGAGGGCAAGAGGGCCTCGACCAGAAATGGCTCCTGACATAATTCTAGGACAGCAAAGGGATAAAAAAAGGAAACAAATTGCATGCTGAACAAAGAATAGATTATATGTCAAACTGGAATTAACTCGTAAGAGACTCCAATATTGCGTGCCCAAATGAGAGTACTACCAAGATGGGTAACATCATGAAAATGTGTCTGTGTGCTAAATGACAAAACCATGAAACTCAGTCTGAGTTGAGGGTTGTCACACTTACTATGTGAGTATATTTTGCCTTATGTCTCAAATGCATTAGAAATGATGTTTAGTATGTTTATATAGAAAAATCATGATGGGTTTTCGCATCAGTGCTATATTAGATTGTTCTCATAATAAATAAAGCTTTTAAAAATATCTAATTGAAATAGTTTTAATGCCATCAATAGAAAAATGCTCCTTAATAACTTAAATTGAAGAGAATGAAGAAACTAGTTAAGATGGCTTAAAACCTTTAAATTGAAGAGAACGAGGATTGGGACGTCCAGTTAACCGAGATATAAGTGCCGAGAGATGGTGCCACCACCCAAGGCACCAGCATGAGGAGTAATGAGTTCCCATGTCGGAAGTGAGTGTCCTACATAAGTGAATATATGTGAGTCTGCCAAATGTTAGTGACTTATGAATTGTAAATGTGAAGGTATTGTAAGGTAGTTGTGACTGCGAGTCTGTCTGTAAATGACATCTAGGAGCTGTCAAAAATATAGTAGTAATGTTTGGAGTTAGCTGTTTGGTCATATTGATTAAGGCAGTTAGGATCTCAGTTGTATTTTTCGATGTTCTATATATAGAGCTCGCATGTAATGTTTTAGTAAGCCATTTAGTAAAGATGTAGTCCTTTTGTGATTGCTCTCTCTCTCCCTTTATTGTGTGATCCCTAAAACCTAGAACCTGTATAGGAGCAAATTAGTTTGTTCTCATTTTACGTACTCTTGTTTTTTCATCGGTATCACGAAAATTTCAGCCGAGTAGATTATTATAATTACAATAAGAAGGGTTCAACTCTGTCATGATCTCTTGAGGCCCATTATAGGTATTCAAAGACTGGCGTAAGTAAAATCAGTCAAGATTCAACATGTTATTAACTCTTATTCAATAGCATTATCACCGCCGGAAGATTCAATTCTCCTGCTATTTAATTGCTTAATCCAGATTTGAGATGTTTCTGATGCTAGCCTTAGGCTCTTGCAACTATGGCTTTGCCCCGCCGTCGCTTGGCGCAAGCTCACCTCGCGGTAGCCGGGCGAGGTGAGCCCTTGCCAGATCTGGCGGGGGCTCGCCCCACCGTCGCTGGGCACGAGCTCGCCGACTGGCAAGGCGAGACCGCCGGATCGCCTCAGTCTGGCAACCAGCCAGCTTGGCCAATCATTGGAGCCAAGGGAAGGAGGAGGGAGGAAGAGGGAGAAGGGGAAAATAAAAATAAAAAAAAAAAAGAGGAAAAAAGATAAAAAGATAAAAAATAATAATAATAAAAAAATATTTCAAAAAATAAAATATCATTAAGAAAAAGCTCGTCGGCGCTGGCCAGCTGCCACGTCGGCGCCAGCCGGTCAATTTTAGCCGAATGGACTGATCATGAATAATTGTAAAAAGGTTTAGGACTTAATTGGTAAAAAAAAAAATAAGTTTATGACTGAATTGGCACAATTGTAATAGATTTAGACTTTTTTGGTAATTTTCCCTGTTATTAACTCGTATTCAATAGCATTATCACCGCTGGAAGATTCAATTCTCCTGTTATTTAATCGCTTAATCCAGATTTGAGATGTTTCGATGCTAGCCTTAGGCTCTTGCAACTATGGCTTTGCCCCGCCGTCGCTGGGCGCAAGCTCGCCTTGCGGTCGCCGGGCAAGGTGAGCCTTCACCAGATCCGGCGGGGGCTCGCCCCACCGTCGCTGGGCGTGAGCTCGCGACTGGCAAGGCGAGATCGCTGGATCGCCTCGGTCCGATGACCGGCCAGCTTGGCTGATCATTGGAGCTAAGGGAAGGAGAAGGGAGGAAGAGGGAGAAGGGGAAAGTAAAAATAAAATAAAAATAAAAAAAGAGGAAAAAAAAAAAGATAAATAATAATAATAATAAAATATTTCAAAAAATAAAATATCATTAAGAAAAAGCTTGCCGGCGCTGGCCGGCTGCCACGTCGCACTAGCCGGCCAATTTTAGCCGAATGGACTAATTAGGAATAATTCTAAAAGGTTTAGGACTTAATTGGTCAAAAAAATAAGTTTATGGCTGAATTGGTACAATTGCAATAGATTTAAGACTTTTTTGGTAATTTTCCCCGTTATTAACTCGTATTCAATAGCATTATCACCGCTGGAAGATTCAATTCTCCTGCTATTTAATCGCTTAATCCAGATTTGAGATGTTTCTGATGCTAGCCTTCAGCTATTGCAACTATGGCTTTGCCATATTAGGCAGATGCGATGATAAATGTAATTTCCGGCAAATGTCCTGGAATACAACCTTTGTTAGCTTAATTACCCCCTTAAACTTATCTATTGAATGTTCCCTAGATAGTTTGAACCGAATCAGACTAGAACTCTTTCTCAAAAGTTCACTTAAATTTCAGGGCTGTAGATACCATCATTTGCCTACAATCCTATAGAGCAACCTTTGAATTTGCCTCTCCAACATTCGGTGCTTGTCCATGTAGTGTCTCAAATTATTTTTACCCCTTCGAAAGTGCCAAATCGCTAATTATTCTTGTTCGAAAGTCAGCCCATCCTATTATCATCTCGACCCCAAAGATAGTTCTTAATCATATTTAAGGTGCGTTTATTTTATAGAAAACTCAATGATTAAGGAAAATATTTTCTTGAAAAATACTTTTCAGGAATACGATTAGTTTTCTTCTGTTTGGTATATATCATTGAAAATGTTCTTTCCTGTTTGGACGTCATTGGAAAATGCTCTCTCTCATATAAAAAATCAAAATTTTAAATAAATATTTATTTTTCCTTTTTTCCCTTCCCTCCCAGCCGCCTGCCCACCTAACCCATCGCCCCTTCCTCCTGTCCATCGCCATCACCGCCATCTTCGATGATCTCACCTACCTCTGCAGCAATTCCATCCGCCAAAGCTCAGCCGAGCTCCAAGCACAGGCACAAGTTGGCGAGCCTTGACCATGCCCAAGGCGCAGGCATACGCGTCGCAAACAGGGACAAACCTAGGCTCGCACTGGAAGAAAGCGCAGGCGCACCGAACAGAGAAGCAACAGAGCTCCCCAACAAGGCAAACAATGGCGAAGGGGAACTCGATGCAAACAGCGACAGACTAGAGCTCGCGGCAGGCTAAGCCATTCCAAAGGGCGACGATCCTCCGAACGCAACCGACGACAGCGCACCGAAGAGCATCGGCGTCGAAGTCACAAGTGTAAAGCCGAATCCATTGGAGAATCAAGGTGCAGAAGACGCCGATGAAGAGGAAGAGGAGGGAGCGAAGCCAACGGGAGCACAGGAGGGGCTAGGGTTGGAGGCCGCGGCGGTGACGAAAAGGAGGGGGTGAAGGAGAAGGAGAGAGGGAAGGAGGAGTTAGGGTTTACGTTCACGAGCAAAGAAAGAAAAGAGAAGATATAATAATAACAAATTCAAAATTTTTAATTAGAAATTTTTTTTAATAACAAATTTTTCATTAAGTAAGGACCTTAAAACATTTTGGAAAACGTTTTCTGGTTCTTTCAAAGGGGAAATCGTTTTCCTGAATTTAAGCTTTGAAAGGAAAACATTTTTTGTTGACTAGGAAAATATTTTCCGTTGACTCATTTTCCTAAATAAACCAAACACTGGAAAATGAGGAAAAATTTTATTGAAAATTGTTTTTCGCAAAATAAACACACCCTTAATGAGGAAAATGTTATGATCGTGGAAGCATTGATTATGCATACCGAGAGAACAATTGGACCATTAAAAATTATATATTTTCTTTTTGATTGCTTAACAAAGTGCTTTGTGAGCTTTTTTTGACAATGTCCTGTGTGTTTCATAATCGCAAGTGTTGAAAATTGCAATTAAGGCATATTTTATAATTATGTTAAGTGTTGAAAATTGAAAATTAGCATTGACTTAAATTCTCAATTAAGTCAATAATTTACTTCACATGATTAGTAAGGAAGAGGTTACTTAATTGATGCGACTAAAAAATGGTTGATGACAAGAAGAATCATGCCAAATGTTCTAAAACCAATTAATAATATCAAGAAAACTAGTAAAAAAGTCATAAACCTTTTGCATTAGTATCAATGCAGTCCTAAATATTTTTGCATTTGTATCAATTCAGTCCATCCGACCAATTTAGACCGGAAACTGCTAACATGGACTCGGGTGATGATTGACCGGTAGGTTAGGTTGCGCTAAAATCGCGTTCGATCGATTTTAACCACGAAATTGAATTCGATTTCGGGAATCAAACGTTCGAGCGTGTCATGATTTATTTTTAAGATCTCGTCTCATCTTTTCAAGAAATTTCGTTGAGCCAGGAATTTTTGCAGAAAATCAAATTCGACAACAAGAAATCAAGAGAAATTCGGATAGGCACCTTTAATTGGATTTTTGGCCACCAATTTGATTTGTTATGTGAAGGAGTGAAGGGAAATTCGTATGGCCTGCTGCCATGGCATTTTTGGCCATCAAATTCAAGTTGTTTTATGAAGAATTGAGAAGAAATTGGTGGAAATTCGTATAGGCAGCAGTGGGGCATTTTGGGCTGCCAAAAAGGCTTAATTTTTGTGAAGATTTGAAGGGAAAATTGCCATTGGTTGGTGCCTTGACCTTTGAGGGCTGAAGACTTTATGTCTTGGCACTCAAGTGCAAGATATTTGTGCTTGGCTTTCAATTGGTTGCATGCTAGACTTTCAAGACCCCTTGTCCCCTCTCCCCTTCTCCTTCCATGCGACCAACCCCTCCCCTGCTGCAGCTTCTTCTTCTTCTACTTGCTTCTTCTTTAAATATTCATCTTCTTCCATTGTTGATGCTGCCACTCACCTCCACTCAGCCGAACTACCTAGCACCACCCAAACCGCCAACCACAGCCAGCCGAGTCACCATCCAGCCACCGCTAGCCGCCTTGTCCATCCAACCCAACCCCGACGCCAGACCACCTCAGCAGCTCCACGCCTCAACCGTCCCCACATCATTGCTACCGCTAGTCTTCGACCAAGCCACACCGCCGCCCGCTAGCCTCCAGCCAACAACTAGGCCGCCAGCTTGCCACCCCTGCTCATCCAGCTCGTCACTCAATCCCGACCAGCCACCTCAGCCCCTCAGTCTAGAATCGAGCAGGATCGATTCTTCCAACCAAGCCATGAGACCCATAGGATGATTTCAGCCTCTTCCAAGCCTTCGTTGGAGACGCCGTAGGCACAGGATCTCACTGCCTTCACACCGCCATCGCCGTGAACCCGGCGCCTCGCTAATCGGGTGAGTTAACGACCTAATATTGGATTAGTGATAACTCTATAAAAATAGAGTTATTTTACCTATTTTAGGCAACGATTAATGCAATATCTATGAGAAAATATTTGGATTTCCTTTTGATTAATTGAATTTTCCTTATTTATGCAGAATAATGATATATGGAGAAGATAAGGAAAAAGAAGAAGGCAAAACTCAGGAATTTAAATCAAGCAGCAGTGGAAGATTGATATCAAATCAAAATCCTCTGATTTACTCCCTAATTTTATGCGCAATTGCTTGGAGCTCGAATATATCCTCAAAAGGGGAGAACATGGAGAGCGAGAGAGAGCAGCTAGGTTTTTGTTAGATTTTTTTTCATTGTTCTGAGAGTTTTTTCAAGAATTTTGAAGATAAGACAAAAGTGGTGATAGAATTCTTGTTCTTTGATTCAAGATGCTGGGTTTGATTTATATTTTTATTTATTATTCTACTATATTCTAATTTTCTTTTGTTAGGGCTACGGTGTAGCCTAACCATGATGATATGAATTTCATGATTTTTATGTTTTGCAATTGATTTCATTCATGTGAGTTATATATTATTGTGCATAATGCTTTTGAGTGACTCGGCCACCACTTGAATGATCTGATGTACATGTTTGAGGCGAGAAGTGATAATATGCAATTGCTCATTATAATATATAACCATGAATTAAACGTGGATAGAGATATACCGCGTTATTTGTATAGCTTTCGATGATAAGGTGATCCAAATGACTCATTGTAAGCCGGGAATATTCATAGTTTTTAATGCACTTATGTTTATTTTAATTCACATAGAGATATAGTGGATTAATAAACTGAGTTGGTTTACTATACTTAGAGATATGATAGTAAATAGGTTAGGAAATTCCGCTATCACATGTTTGATATCATTCTTGTATTCACAATAATCTGAAATTCATATCTAGTGGTTATGGTGAAATCGGATGCTCTAATATATTTATCTAATTGATTTACTGCATTTAGTCTCCAAATTTTGTTTTTAATTTATTCTCAATTATATTTTGATCTATTAGATAAATTTTAGAGTTAATCTATTTTAGTATTTAATTAGTTTATTAATCATCGATCTCCGTGGGACGATATTCTTTCTCATCATTATATTACTTGTTTGACACGTTCACTTACGTTTAGAATTTTACGAACAATTAGAAAGTTAATTACACTTAGGAGGATTAGTTTAGTCTTAACTAGGATTAAGGTTAATTTAGTTAGTGTAACTAGTAGTTAGTTAGTTTAGTTAGTTGAACTAGATAGTTAAATTAGTTAGGTGGTTAATTAGGTTGGTAGTTAGCTTAATTAAGTTTATGTAGCTAGCCTAGTTAGATTAGTTAGTTAGTTCAATTAGGTTAGTTCGGTTAGTTTATTTAAATTAATTAAGTGATTTAGTTTAAATAATTTGTAATTTGTAATTTATTTTAATTAATTACAATTTAATTAATTAATTTTAATTAGCATAAATTGTGACGGGATAGTTGTTTATCAGAATTTTACACTGATCATCATGGTTGAATTGAAATGTGAAATTGATTGCTAAATTATGCAATTGAGTGCTTGGTGATGATTTTTTATTATTAGTGCAAAAATATGATTTTTTTGGTATTTAATTAGAAAAATATTGGGTGTTGGTTTTTGACACAAAATATTTTATATAGTATATAAAATCGTGGAATTTTGAAATGAGAGTGTATCGCGCTTACTGGTTTGATTTAAATGTGTGACCATGCACGATTATTTTATCTGGAATTTTTAATACGAAGAAAATTGGCCAAATCCATTATTTGAAATATGAGGTATTTGAGTGTAGAGCACGATATTCTTGGCCAAGTATGGATGTTCGTGTGATCACTATTGGAACCCGTCCTGATACGTTCACGCGAGACGATACCCGATTAAGTTCGGATGCCCCAAGTCAACAAATGCCGGTCACAGTGGAGGCTGGGCCGATGCTCCTTTATGGAATGATGTCTAGATGTAGACGTTGCAGTGCCCGACGGAGTGGGACAACACCCGGTTATGCTAGATGACCGCTGACTGTTGAGTTGGTCATGGCCGTTGGGTCATAAATAACTGGGACACACCTGAGTGATTGAGATAACCACGCCAGATTATAGGGCAAAATTGTGTGGCACGGAATGGAACGTGTCATAACGATTTTACCTTATAATCAGGACCCATGTGATTGATTGATATATGAAAATGATGTGTTCCAGTTATTGATTACGCTTGCTGCGTTTATAAGTGCATATGTGTTGAACTAATATGCAAGGACGTGCTGAGGCGAGGTAAGTTATGAATGGTGCATGTTTAGGACCGTCTCTGAGTGAATTCTCGTCCTAATCGAGGTTTAGAGTGCAAACTCGCTGAGATTTTTATCTCACCCCGTCGTGGTTTAAAGTTTTCAGGTCCTTAGATGGAGGTTCGTCACGTCCGTTTTTGGTGTCCACGGGAGGTGAAAACCGAGACTACACTTCTCCCCATCCTCGGGACCACCTAGACCCATGAGCTTGTGGTGACCACTATTTGGGTCGATGAGGGCCTACCTTACTTGGTACCTCATTGCTTCAAAGCGTGGTTCCTTAACAAGTCTAACGGGGTTCGGGAGGGTCATTTGGAGGGTTTTGACGGGCCTACCGTTGAAACCAAGTATGAGGAGGTACTCGGCCCCATGGATATTGATATACTTAACAATATCATGGCGAACTCGGGGCCCGAGGCTAAAGGGTCCGGAGTAGAGGTAGCCAATCCTTTAGACATCGATATCCCATATGGTGTCGTGGTGGATCCGGATCCCGAGTAGGTAGGGTCCGGGGTAGGATTGGCTTAGTAGCTTCTTTTTGGATATAGACTCTTGTATATAAACCCATAGGTTGAACCTAATATGTTTATAAAGTGTGTTTTGTGAAAATGTGTTGGCATATGATTTTACTATCCCAGTGTTTGATGGTTGTCAGGATATCTGCTTAATTCGCTTCCACATGTGCATAAAACGAATGAGGCAGCGACACGTTCTGGGAACGTCACAAATTTTAGTCGATCGCTGAGGGATGTGTGTGCGCCCAGGTTCCAGGGCGTGACAAGTAAAGTGATTTATGACATTACAAGAACATTAAAATATATTAAATCGCATTTATAATTTTCCAAGGCACACCAATGACAGTTCACCTTATTTATGTAGCAAATGTGTTTGACACATGCCCCTAGACGTATCGAGAGAGCCCCCATTGTAGTTAGACTTGCTCTATTTCTCACTTGGCTGGGGAGGGCAAGAACTCTACTTTATCAGATACAGGAGCCTAGATTGCTTGAAGGTAGACATATAAAAATCTCAGTATCAGTGCCCCTGAATGATGTTTCTATTAGCATGAAGTTATAGAAGAATCAAAGAAAAGCACAATAAAACTTTTAAGTACATGACCTCAGTTGCTCATCTAGTCATGGTGGGTGAATTAACCTCCACTTTCTCAGAAATAATGGACATTACTTGTATCTGAGCAACGAACCACTTGGTCTTCTGACGCCGTCATGGCAACATGAACACCAACAAGAAGTTGGACAGAAATTGCTAGCTGAATACCAATAACTTCTTTTTGCCTGAGCTTCCGAGGAGGTTGCAATCCATAAGTCTTGTCCATTTTGAAGCTCTGTATGAAGTTAATTTGTCCTTTCTTATTGACGCAAGCTTCAGAAGCTTTAACACAATGGTATTCTGAAACAGAATAGTTTGCCCGCAAATGTTCGATAACTTTCACCAGAAACAATTATCTAAAATCAATAGCTGGCTGGTAGCCATTCAGGAAAATGTCACTTTAAGATTAATATGAAAATATATTTGGTACTTGCTGCGAACTTGCCCAGTAAACAAGAAATTTTGATTATGAAGGAAAAAGCCACACTCAGTCACTCTCAATCACATTAGTATAAAAATATATTCAATACTTGTAGTGAACTTGCCTAGCAACAGGAATCTTGACTATTCAGGAAAATATCAGTCTCATTTTCATTATTACAAAAGTATATAAGTATATTCAGCACTTGCAATGAACTTGCTTAGTAAAACAAATTTGATATGAACCATCTCAGAAGTTTCCGTATACAAAACGTGAGTCAATTGGAAAATAATTTTCTTATCATTTCCTTTAAAGAGTCAAACAACAATCTTAAAAAAAGTTTCACAGAGTTAGTATATTAATATAAGAAGAAGGGGAAGGGTTTACAATTCAATCACCTGACAAACTGATTCAACTCCGAAAGAAGAAGAAGAAGAAGAAGAAGAAGAAGCGTTTACAATTTGGACACCCGACAAACTGATTCAACTCCGAATTGCAAAGTTAGGTAAGAATTTAAGCTCTTTGTTCATTTAATTGGAGTGATTTTCGGAATTAGTGCTCAAATTCAGAATTAATTCAAAATTGGAATTGTGAGGTCTGATTTAGGAATTGTTAAGCTAAGAAATTATAGGGGATTGATAGTTTAGGGTGTTTTAGAGTTATAGCATTTTACGAAACTTAATTTGAGTTTACATGCCCAAAATAAATTTTCGAAGTTTTCCATGCATGATGAATAGTGCGCGCGCAGCAGCTTTTGGGCCAGATTTTGTCGACTTTTGGCTCAATTTTGAGTTAGTTAGGTTATGGGTCTTCTAATGTCTTAAAATCTTTCTTTGGACGGTAAGTTCACTTGAAATGGGGTTCGATAAAGAGAATTATTGCGCGAAACCACGTTGTAAATAACTTTGAATATCCACTTCGGTTGGAAGTTTTGTTAAGGTGTATGAGTCATTTTGCTATCATTTAAACATAGGGAAAATCACAAAAAAAAAAAAATCCTAAACTTATGGTATTTGTACCAATTCAATCATAAACTTTTTAATTGGATTGATTTAGTTCTAAACCTTTTAACATTAATAATAATTTATTCCTTCCAACTAATTTTAACTAGTCGTCACTGACATGGACGCCAGTCGACTGGTGAACGCTTGACATGGCAATTTTTAAATAATTTTTTTTTTTTTTTTCAAATTTTTTATTAATTTTTTCCTTTTTTTTTCTTTTTTTTTCTCCTTTCCTCTTCTTTCTCTTGGCTTCTTCTCGTGTGGTGGCCAACGAGCCTCTAATGGCTCACTGGCCACTAGGCAAGGGCCACGATGCCCTCATCCAACCTCGCCTAGGGCCACAGGAGAGGCGGCTTTGCCCAGGCAAGGCTGGCCTCGCCCAAATCCAGGCAAAATCGCCTCGCTTGTGATCCTGGGCGAGGCTGAGCCTTGCCAAAAGCCAAGAGCAAGAAGAGGAAAAGTTAAAAAACAAAAAAACAAAAAAACAAAAAAACAAAACAAAACAAAACAAAAGGAAAAAATTAATAAAAATTTTGAAAATAATAATTTTTTTTAAAAATTGCCATGTTAGTGTTCGCTCGCCTGCCAATGTCCACGCTAGTACTAGCCGATCAAATTGGCCGAAAGGATTGAATTGATACCAATGTGAAAAAGTTTAGAATTAAATTGGTTCGGTTAAAAGGTTTAGGACTGAATTGATATCAATGCAATAAGTTTACAACTTTTTTTGTACTTTTCCCTTTAGACTTAGTATTATTGTTTTGCAATTGTTATAGTAATTTACTCGATTTTGATGTTAATTCTCATTTAATTGTTATAATTACGAGATTGACTCATTCAATTGAGTGTTGTTGGTTTTGGACATTCCCAGGTGAGTGGTGCTATCTTTTCTTTGAGTTTGTAAATTCATATATGGAAAGCAATATAGATTATGTATAGTATGAGTCACGAAATAGCGTGGTTATTGCATAAAAAGTTGGATCGAGCAATTACTACTTCTTGATTATTTACAAATGTTTTATAAAACATATTATGGAAGGTGTTGTGAAAGTTTATAGATATAAATTACATTAGAACCGATTTATGGAATGAGTTCTAAAATAATTTGGGAAACGTTTAATAAAAGACATTTCAAAAGGTTAATGGTTTATGAAATGAATTCTAAAATGGTGTGAGAAATGTATTGTGATATCGATGAGTCTCCGGCGAAGCTAACTGCGAGGTGGTCGGAAAACCTCCTCGAGGCGGCACCAAACAAGGACCGGAAGGCACCCGAAATGGGCCTTGAAGATCCGGATCTAGCTTGGAACTCCGGTTGCTGTCCAAGCTCGGTCGGAGGCGCTCCAGTCATCGGTTGGGTGCGAGACCGGTGGAAATGGGCGGCGGCAGCTCGTGCGGTGGCGGGCGGTGGCTCCGGCGGTCCTCCGGCGACTCGGCGGTGATGAGTAGGCAGGGCGGCGAGGTGGGATGACGGCTAGAGGCTCGGGCGGAGGCCGGCGGAGCGGCAAGCTAGCTAGTGAGAGGCGCGTGGGCGCGTGGGGCGGCACGCGCGAACGGGTGGCAAAGGCGACGGCGACGAGCAGCGGCGTCGAGCAAGCAAAGTCGGGCGTCGGGCAGCCTGGTTCGATCGCAACTCCTCTCTCTCTCTCCTCCCTAGTTCCAAGAAGCCCATGGTTGAAGATGATGGTGATCGGTTGAAGTGAAGTCCCACCTTTTTTAGAGCAATTGTGCACCCTACACTTGTCCAAATCCCCTTCACTTTGGCCCCACTATGACATCACATGATGTCACATTCCACTATCTCAAAACTTCCACAACAATCTTCCTAATAGGTCAAATTTCATCATCCGCCATGGCATACCAATTTTTAAACTTTGTACATCACATTCTTCAATTCCATTCAATCTACTTCCAATTGAGCCAAATTGAAGTCCATAAAATTAATCCAATGTCACCACACTTCAATTCACATATTTACTTGACCATAGAACCATCTTGAGTCCCAAAAGTACAACCAAAAGCGGGCCTACCAATTTCCCGAACCAAATTAACCGTACTTTGATTATTTTGCTGAAAAACTCGGTTTGCATGAAAAATCTTCCGAAGATGAGTCAATGTTCCTAAAATGATTTATGACACCACATGACTTCTAATTTCTGAATTCGATTTCAATTTCACAGTTAATTTCACTCTGGCACGATACTAGCGCGTCTTGATCTACCGGATAGCTTTTAGAAATTTTCATGCATTTGACCCGTGGTTGATCAATTCAAGCCACAATGTACATCTTTAACACATTGACGACTGTTGGTTGTCGGGGGTAATCTCAAGGTTTCAAATACGGACACAGGGTACCAAAACGACAGAAAAGCCAGTTATGTGCCGATCGACAAGAATTGTGCAATCTGGTGGAATCACCCACACTCAATCACATGCCTCTGTCGAGTTGACCTATCTCCGGTCTCTAATTGATTTTTAACTATGCCATAATGACCCTTACAGATTAGCTCGGTCGAAAGATCGCTTCATGGTCAAATTCTCAAGTCTGATGCATTAGAATCTCTTAACGGCTTCACCTAATAGATTAGTTTTCACATGAGTGGCCGACTCAGGGAAAATAACTATATGCGCATAGATGAAATGCCAATTTCAATTTACTGAAAATAGAATTGGAAAATCGGGATGTCACAAAAATGCTATAATCAGCCCCTGATTTTCAAGCCAACACAAATCCAGCATGTATCACTTGAATTGATAAATGGATCTTAGAAAACCTCATCTCAAGGACCGGATCAGAACTGAAGACTCGCTTTGCTGCCCTATTGTGGCAAATTTGGAAGACCTGCAACTCAGCGGTGTTCCAAGGGAAGAAGCCTGATCCACTTTGCACTCAAGCAGAAGCTCGAATTGCAGTAGATCTTTGCATGAAATGGTTCGCCAAGGGAAAGAAAGGAATTAGCTGACAGCAAACAGACCCTAGCAGCTCGAAAAACTAGAAACCACCTGGCCCATAGATGCTAAAGGTGAATGTCGATGTGTCCTGGTGTAGCTCGACAATGGAGGGCTCGATCGTGGGAGTTTACCGGATTGCTGCTGGGCTCCTTGTTGCCAGTTTCGCAAAGAAAATCTTTACTCCAATCGCCTGGGTTGCAGAAACCCTCGCCGTGAGAGAAGCCCTCTTATGGGTAAAGGAAGAACGGAAAGCACGAACAAGCCGAATTGATCTCCAACTTGAACTCCTTGCTGCAACTGATATGCAAGTGCTCGTATCTTCAAATAGGCTCTCTCTGGTTGAGTGCTTATTGGGCCGAGAAGAGCTCCCTTGGCAGGCCCAATCGATTGTAGCTGATTGTACAGGTCTTCTAGCCCAGATGAGTGGCGTTTCTGTCTTCTACAAGTTGAGGGAGTTCAACAAGGCCGCGGATTGGGTCGCTAAAGCCCACCAAGCCAATTCCCTTCCTAGTAATTGGGTTTATTGTCCCCCTCAACCCTTAATCTCCATACTATGTTTAGACTTTCCAAGTAATGGTGCCCTTTTTGCGGGCTAGTAATGATATTCACTATCTTCCGACCAAAAAAAGAAAAAAATGTCATCATGTCACAATGCATTGAGAGCAAAAAGAGCGAAGTCATACCCATCAGTTCGAGAGTTCATCAAGAAATGTTCTTTCCCTAAATGGCTATAACGGATATGGTTCATCTATAAGGAAGATGGAAATTTACCGGAAATGGAACTGTGAATTGCCAGTCTGATTTCTCCTGTTCAATTGAGTAAAAATGCAGGTTTCTTTCTTTCTTTCAAATGGCGAAGAGATCGTTATTTTAATCCACATCATACTTGTCATTTTTATAGTCCAATGGTAAAAAATAGACTTAGTGATACCATTAATAGTATTATAGAAGTCTCCTTAGTTAACAGCATGTCACGAAAGTGGGAATAGGGTTGTGAGGTCGGAGTGGTCATCTTCAGAAAAATATTTTAGAATCATTTATTTTTCGTAAACTAAACGTACGTTTAAGTATTATTATTAGTATATGGAGAAGAGAATATGTACACGGCCCTGTGCTGAATAGTCACATAGAAAGTATGTTATGCCTCTATGTAGTGGAAGAAGGCATGACAAGATTATATGCAAAAGTACTTCTATTGTACGGCGAAATTTGCTCTACAGCAGTATCGGGAAAATTGAGATGTGGTCCATCCAAATTTGGCAAAAACCTCGGTAGGCACGATAATCGATATTCGATAAATGGCCACCCTTTTTTGGTTGCAGTTGCTCATTGGAATACTGCTCAATTTTACAACTTAGTTCAATAATTAGAAGGAAATTTATTTTTAGAAATCTCCAATTTATGGCGGTGTAAAGTGGGTCCTCAAATCTCGCACGAAAACATGGGGTTACAAGAGTATATTCTGAAAGTATATTACGAGTCGGTTCCAACTTTTCTCAAGTAGAATTCAGCTCGTTTGAATGAGGATGGCATAACCACTGAGGGTTCGCCCCAGTGGCCACCCTTCCATCTTGGAAGGGAATGTTGGGGTTCAAATCCCCACCTTCTCGGGGGGATTGGGGTGGGGATGATTTCATTTCGGAGTGGGTTTCGACTCCCACCACGCCCGCAAGGAGGCAAGGCAAAGTTCGAGAGTGAGTGTTAGAGTATGATTAGTGTAGGACCGACAAAAAAAAAAAAAATGAGGATGGCATGACTGTAGGCGACTGGGTGTGAATGAGCTTTTCAAATTGTAATTACCGGCCTGTAACTCCACCCAAGTAAAAAATTATGCAACATGAAAGTGGAAAAGCGAGAATTTTATTTTTCGCTAATATAATATAAAACTTCAAATTATGTCCACTATGATATAAATAAACTCTAAACTTACTAATCATGACACAAATTACCCAAACATTTTTTTAGGTCATAAAAAAAATCTTGAACTAATACATTTGCGACAAATATACCTTAGATGTAACTAAAATAGATGGTATATATGTGTTTTTTTTTACACAAAAAGTTTGGCGTTTTTGTGTTACAATGGGCAAATTTAAGGTTTTTAGTGATAGAAAAAAGTTTGAGGTATTTATGCTACAATGGGCATAATTTGATTTGTTTTTTTCTTTTGGTATTTTCCCTTTCATTTTTCTGGTTTTTAAAAAGTCATTTTGTGTAAATTTTTTTATATTGCATGTTGGATAGCTAATAGCATTTTTTTTTGTTAAGAAAATTCGGGCTCGGTCTGGGCCCTCTTTTCATATTTTGTCAGGCCGGTCTTGAAAAAGACAGGTCCGGTCTGTTTGAGCCGGGCCAAAAATCCTCTCCAGGTCCGGTCCACCCTGAGAATTTGCACTCCCAGATCCGAGTTCAATTCCTGCAAAAGTTTTTCCCCAGTTCAACAAAGAACCAGAAGTCTAAACCTTAGAAATAGAATGCTTCGTGCATATAATAAGTCGTTCAATTTGAAGGAGAAGACGAGAAGACTCGACCCCTTGCGTGAATCGTCCGGCGAAACGAGGGAGATGGGTCCTTCTCCTCGAAGCTGCCGGAGATGGAGCCGATGACTTGCCGGCCGTCAAACAATTCCATTGGATGGATCGGCAATAAGCCGGGCCCAGGCAAACCCCCAACAATATAGTTGTCCTCCCATCCCATGAGTTGGCAATTATATTTATTAAGAGATGCCCATTAGTAAATTAAAAGCTCGGGAGGACATTGCATATTGGATTGTTTATGGATCATATCGAACAAATTAAAAATTCAGGGACGACATTGCTAATTGAGTTAGTATTTATGAACCATTTTTACAATTTTCTTTTTCTAAACAAATGAGTCGTACATCCAAAAGTTATGCATTCACCAAAGCATGAAAAATCCTCTCAGATCTTCGGTCGTTGATTCAAAGATGTAAAATATGTTTGAATGACCCTAAACATAATTTGGTTGATAGTGGCAAACTTGCGTATCGACGATGTTCTGAGCTGCTCTAGCACCTTTATGAAAGATCCATCTTGTTTGATCAACACAAGCAATCATTTTATAATACCGATAACAACAAAGCGATTATATTATCAAGAATCCCCTACGGTGAGATTCGATGCAAATTCATATCAATTATATTTCGTCATTTCATAAATGGATCGACACTCGATCCAGCTAGCACAATGGTGTTCTAAACTATTCTAACACCTTCACAAACGACCCATGATGGGGTACGATGCGAATTCATATCAATTAAATTCCAACACTCCATATTGACACTCAATCTAGCTAGCACATCAACGATATTTCGAATTGCTTCGGCGCTTTCGTGAAATTATATATATGGCAATCGTATTAATGAGAACAACGATGTAGATTCATATCGATTCAACCTTCTGCACTCCATAAATGGATTAGGTAAGAGAATTTTTCTATCAATGCCGAAGATGATAAAGCTATGCTGCAACACCGAATCGCCCTTTTCGGTCTGTTAACTCGTGCGGACCCCACTCCAAATTCAGGACTTTTCTAAGTCAATCCACACGCGCATCTCGACATCAAGCACAGTAACCATCATCTCCACTCGATCGTGGAGCGTCGAAGCATGAATGAAATCGCGAAATACGCCTTAATCACGAGGTTCATTACATGTCACATTTTCTCAAAGTTAAGATGCAACGAATGCAGTAGGAGAGAAGGACAAGATCAGAGGTGCATGAGGCATCTCAAGGACTCCCCCTCCCTGGAGCAGCTGGAACGCTTCGTTGATCTTCTCGAACGGGAGCTCGTGCGATATGAACTCCTCCAAGTTCACCGCCTGCCACCAAAAAAAAAAAAAAAAAAAGTAAATTTTCTCCCCCATCAAATTAATTTTTTTTAACGTACATTCGAACATAGTTAATTTTGCATTTTGGGAGAAAATAGGGGGTGGTGAAAAAGATAGGATGGGACGGCGAGTTGAGTTGTTTTGCTTACCCCGTGCATGCAGTCCTCGGCGAAGCGGGGGATGTGGGTCTTCCCTTTGAAGCCGCCGAAGACCGAGCCGGTGATCTGCTGCCCGTTGAAGAGCTCCATCGGATGCAGCGGCAGCATCTTCGGGCCCGGGTGGACTCCCAGCAACACAGTCAGGCCCCATCCCTTGCAATGAGTGTCAGTTCCTCACTAAGTTAGATACTTACCAAACATATAAAGATCCTTACACTATCTATATGATAAATAGAGATGAAAATAATATTAAAAAAATCGTGTGTCGTATATCTTTGTTTTTTAATCTTTACTATGTTTGGCATGTGATTAAATAATGTAATTTTCATGTTTTAATTGATTTTTTTTGGCGGAATTATAGTATTGGATGGAGGGGAGATGACGTACGAGATGGGTGGAGAGGAAGGCCTCGCGCAGGACGGCCGAGTTCCCGGTGCACTCGAAGCTGTAGTCAACGCCACCGCCTCCTGTCAACCTCTTGATCTCCTGCGGCACAGACCAACGGCTATCAATTTCCAACGGTTAGAAGTAAAGTTACTAGAGGTAAACATCGCTCTAGGGTTAACCATGGACCGACCCTAATCGACCCAACCCAATTAGTCCTGGTCCGGTCCTTAAGGGGACTGGGTCAATCTTTAGTTCTGAGACTCCTGCACTTTACACTGTGCAAGTTAATTCTTGGTTCTCGAAGATTACAATTAATCCAGCCTAGACCAACCCTGCACATAATATTTTATATATACTTATATCTAATATATCGTATAATATATGCTTTAGTCTACTTAAATTCTGGTACCTTCTCTATTCTCTTTGCAGTTCAATTTGTCATGTAAGTTAGAAAGGTAAAACCCATACCAAATTCGGCAAAAAAAAAAAAGCAAAAACCCTCTTCGCGCTTCGGCCTCGCTTGCTTGCCTTGGCCTTGCTTGCCTTGCTCACAACTCACCTCTCTTCGCCCACCTCTATTCACTCACATTGCTACTTGCCTCTATTCGCTTGTCTCGCATGTTTGTTTTTAGGGTTAATACTCTAAAAAACCCCAAACTGGTACACCTGTGACATATTTACCCTAAACTATTTTTTTAACCATGAAAAATCTTAAATTGATACACCTATGACAAATTTACCTTGACTAACCATAAAAAACCATAAGCTGATACATTTATGACAATTTTACCCAAAACTAATTTATTTGATCGCAAAATTCCCATACCGATAAATTTGTAACAAATATATCTTCTACTAAATTTGATTAATATCACAAAAAATCACAAAAATTGTAAATTGTGATAAACGGAGCGTAAAATCCCAAATTGGTATACCAGTCAATTGTCACATGTCATTTAACTTAATAATTTGACAGTAAAATTTAACGAAAACTAACAAAGGGTAAATTTGTCACAAGTGTACAAATTTGGGGTAAATTTGTCAAAGGTATACCGGTTTGGGGATTTTGGTGGTCAAAAAAATAGTTTTGGGTAAATTTGTCACAAGTATACTAGTTTGGGGTTTTTAGGGTATTAAACCTTATTTTTATGGTTTGTTGCTCATATTATATTTATGTTTGATATATTGATGTTCATAATTTAATTGTTCAATGTCGCATTGTTGATGAATATGCAATTTAAAATAGTACGTTTATCCTTTGAAGTAATATAAAAAAGGAAAAGAAAAAAATAAACGATTGATTCTGAGATAACCTTGAAATCAGACTGAACTCATAGGGTCGGTTCGATCCTTGGTTCTAGGCTCAATAGGATCGCCCTCAGTCCAAAAATTGAGAACCGATGTTGTACGGGTTAGTCTCTAGATTAGGCGTTGGATTGGCTTAATCCGAACCATGCTCATCCCTATCACTCATGCCCTCCCGTCCGTTAGATCTACCTTACTTTTTTTTTCTTTTTTCTTTTTTGGTTAATTTTTAGTGGGCTTTTCTTTTCAAAGAGCATGCGTTATAGCCAACCATACCTCGTGGGATGCCGTCTCGAGCTCCTTGGGGTTGATACAGTCGGTGATCCCCAACGCTTGGGCTTCATATGAAGAACCAGCATTATGATGCCATAGGTAATAATATTCAAAATAATTCATTAGATTTTGATGACCAAAGATGATACGATGAAATCAATCAATCAATTATTTAATTAATTACCTTTGACGAATTTAGCGGGGTTGATGTCAACGCCTATCATCTTAGATGCTCCTCTCGCACGTGCTCCGGCCGCAACCTGCGCAGGATCGAAGTGACGTTTCTCACGGAAATTGATGTTTGGCTTCTCCTCCGGCAACGACGTTGACTTCTCTTCCCAATAGAAACTCACCTCTCGATTTTTTTTACTTCTTTTTTTTTTTTTTCCAATTTAGCCCATGCGATCTCGAGGTTGACAGAAGCATATAAACAGTGACTTCTCGTTTTAAACTTGGCCAAACTCAACAAAATAAAAAAATTAAATTTACATCCGCATGCACGGGGTAGGGGTATGTATAGTTCGGGTGGGCGGTTCCCGACTTAGAACTGGAACCGCCCGCTAAGAACCGGTTCCGAAAAATTGGAACCGAAACTGCCCCGTTAGTTGCATGGATCCACCCGAGAACCGAACCGCCGGTCCAGTCCAGTTCTTGGGTGAATCCATAGAACCAGTCCAACTTCACGGCTTGCAAAATAGATCAATCATGCGACTGAACTAAAATAAATCTTCGGTCGGAGTGAAATAGATCCCATCCGACCCTACGCCATCACGACTTGCGACGCTCATTTCCCTATGTCTCGTGGGTCGATGCCCATTTTATCTAATTTCAACTAATTATTGCACGATCATAGTCCTAGACAAAATCATTTGGAATATTAGTTAACATTCCATAATTATCTATCTATACACCATGTTGGCTCTTTGCTATTTGTCAAATTTAATTATAGAACGAGAATGAGCGTGAACAAGCCCCTCACCCTACTAAGAATGGCACAAAAAACCTACCAACCGTCAACGATCCCCTCCGTAGCCGAAATTATTAAAGATCTCCTAAACAGTTCAATGATCATACACATTCATTTCTCTTGATTCTCTCTTCGCTAAAGGGCCAGACTTGCACCATTGGCATGGGCAAGTTCACCGGCTTAGCTCCACCACATAATTTAGAAGATTTACATCATCATCATTTGCATAATGTCCACGCAAGGCCACTTCTAGAGCCGAACATACGATGTTTATCATACAGTGCTACCACCCCCACCATCCTCTATATAGCAAGGCAAAATTCTGCTTGCAAAGTTTATTCAGAAGATTCCTAAGCCAATAAATTTTCTTTGCTGTTAAACAAGCAAACCTTATTTGATGGCCTGGCGATATGCTATTCAAGGGAATTAAAAGAGAATAGTCCATAACCGGTCCGGTCCGAGTGGGAGGGCGGGTGGATCCGCTCATGGAACCGGGAACCGGACCGGTACCCACTAGTTCCCATAAATTGGAACTGGGAACCGGACCCCAGGTTCCCAAGAACCACCTGGTCCTGGTTCCAATCCTGGTTCCGGACTGCCCGCGGGTCCCCGGTTTTTTTGCACACCCCTTTGTGCAGGGGGTCCTTTCCTGCCCTAGACAACGTCGCTGTCGCTTGTTTTAAATGAGCTTTTCACGCAGGTGGAGGAGCGTTCGAGCAAGCGACGATGACGCTCTGCAGTTTGTTGTCCAGGCAAGTTCCTTTCGGGTGTAGATAAAAATCGACGGGACGAATACGATGATGAAATCGAGAGCTCGGAATGGATCGGGATCGGGGGAGGCGGGATGTATACTTACCGCGAGACCGACGGAGCCCAAGCCGAAGATGGCAACGGTCGACCCAGCCTTCACGTCAGCCGTGTTCCATGCCGCTCCGACACCTTCATATCCAAAACGATGACTATGTTATGTATGTATACAAACTAGGAAAAAGACATTCCTTGCGATTTCTGCATAGATATTCTCTTCCAAAACGAGAACGCACTTCGCATCAACTGTTCAAAACTCGAGAGAGAGAGAGAGAGAGAGAGAGACCGGTGGAGACGCTGCAGCTGAGCATGGCCATCTTCTTGAGAGGGAAGCCGGGGTCGACCTGGACGACGCAGGCGGACTCGACCACTGTGAACTCGCAGAAGGTGGAGGTGTTGAGGAAGTGGAAGATGGGCTCCCCGTATCCTTGGTCCGGAACCTGCACCTGCCGTCGGCGACCATCGCCTTCTTCATCGGGTTCACCCCGTAGTCCCGGCACATGTTGGTCCTCTCGCACCTGCAGTACTCGCACTCGCCGCACTCCCCGTTGAAGATGGGGATCACGTGGTCACCTTCCTTCAAGTCCGTCACCCCCTCCCCGACGCTCTCAACGATCCTGCCAATTGTCGTTCATCGGAAACGTCAGTCGAAAATTCACCCCATACCGAGATTTTTAATGAGGACGGTCGTGTGCCGGAGTTCGAGTTCGGTACCCGGACGCCTCGTGGCCGAAGATCCGGGGATACGCCCTTTGAGAATGGTTCTGCAAGGGGAGGAAAGGGAATGTCAGTCCTTAATATGGCAAGAAATAATGGCAGAGATTCCAAAGACCCAATTCGTTCTTTGATCACCTCGCCTTTCCAAGCGCTGAGATCCGTGTGGCATATCGAAGTGAAGAGGACCTTAATCCGGACCTCCATCTTCTGCGGTGGATCCACCAGGATCTCCTCCAGGACCAGTGGCTGTCCCGGTCCCCACGCCACGGCGGCTGCCACCGGACACAAAAACAGAAACCATCCCATCATCATCGAGGAAAACCTAGCTGCAAAAGACGGCGCGACGCTATCTAGAAGCACACAGACAACTACGAAATCCGTCCTGGACGATCACTTCGCTCTATTCGAAAACCAGTTCGAAACCGGCTCGTCGACCCAAGAATCAGAAGCGAGATGTCTCTTTACCTTTGCAGGTGATGACCTCCCCAGCTGTGTGGTTCACCATGTCTGCTGTCTTGCTTCTCTCTTCGGATGTTTTGGCTGCTGCTTCTGCACAATTTTGCTCCTGAGAATAGAAAGCGGTGTAAACTGACGAGGACTCTTCTGCGTGAAATTGCACCGAGAAGCAACCGTCGTACATATAGCCAAGGCTACGAGGGGGATAAAAAAGAAGATTCATATCCCCGAACTACCCGTGACACCCGGCTGATCTTGCACGGTTGAGAAGTTGATAGAAAAAATTCAATGTCCTATGTCAACAACTGGTGGGCTGGCCCTAATCCTTTCTGTCGCAGTAAATGTTGACGGATCGTTTCCCTAATTAGGCCTTACTTTTCTGCGTGGCCAGACAACCAATCCCCGTCGAATTAGTAAAGGATAATTACCAAGCCAGCGGTGAATTTATTGTATGGATTATGTTCTAAACTTTTCAATTGATAGCCGTAGTCCTTCTGGACAATCACTGCCAGGAGCGGCCTATGTGACATGTCAACGTGGTCGATTTTACTTAAAATGACGTCCTATTTAAATCGTTGCTTCAGCTATTTTTGGTAGCAATCGAGAGGAAAAATTATATTGAAATTTCGTGCAAAGATTTAGGATTACACTAGTAAAATTGTAAAATTTATAAATGACTTGTTGTTCGTACTAAATATTTAAAGCTGAATTGGTAGTTTTCTCACTTAATTAAATGCAACATCGAATGATTGACACTACACTACTCAATAAATTGGTGACTCCGTTTTCGAACTTAAGATTAGTCTCACGTATCTTTCATCAAAGGTCGATATCTCTCTCTACACAAAGAGGAGAAACCGGACTTTTGATGAGATCGAATAATTTGTTAGATAGATGAGAGGTCCCTCTTTAGGGTCCCCCGAAAATCTTGTGGACGTGGCTATCACTGTGAGCTCTGATGATCAAAGTGCGCACGCCTTCGAAAAATCTAATGTTTCAGGATCTGCTCGCTCACTTTGGCTCTAGGTGGTTGCTCCATACAGTCGAGCACTCTACAAATCTCCAAAGCTCATTAGTCGCATTCAATAATTGTCTTATCTGAAAGTAATTTATTGATCAACTGGCATCTGATTTGCAATTATTCTCTCTTGATTTAGAGTTAAATCTAAATTTGGATACTCTTCAATCCTGATTTAGCTATAGGTTTGGGAATTTTACAAAGTGTTATATGGGTTCTTTCAACCTGTTGGTGGTGTTGTTTTCTAAACGATGATGGTATTAGGGATGCTGAAATTAGGTGCCCACCGCCTTTTTGATGAAGCCGTAGCTACTAGAGAGGAATATCTCAGCATGTGCTCATCACTGATAGTGATATGAGTTTTTGTCACACCCCAAACCCTGAGCACACGAACAACCCACCATGGTCATACAAATGCAATGTTCCCAGGATGCGTCGCCGACCCAATTCATTATTAATGCACATGCGGAAGTGTACTATAGAACCCCTGACAATGAAATACGGGATAGAAAAGCAGGAAGCAATTTCACAACCAATCACATACATAAACCAATGGAGTTTACAAAAAAAGGTCTACAACCAAAAGTCTACAAAAGGCCGGTTTATAAAAAGGAACCGTCCTATGACCTACAAATCGAACACGATCTCTAATCCTTCAACTTCAGCTTTGTAACTCCACAAGGCCCACCATAACGAACTGGCCGCTCCGTCCACTAGGGACCTAAAAATGTGAGCCCACAACGGGGTAAGACATTGTCTCAGCAAGTTTACCCCCTAACTCCTATTAAAAAGAAAATACACCCAAGGGTGGCCTAGCCACACTACATAGAAGACTTACCTCGCTTTATTCCCTTCTTGCAGGTTAGTAGAGTTCAAATTACTCAATCACATATAGTAATAAGAACTTAAACAACTGGAACGCCAACAATATCATTTCAAGCAACCATAGGAGTCAGGATTATAAGACCAAACCGTTATGACACGTCTCATACCGTGTCACACAATTTTGTCCCATAATCCGATGTATCAATAATACTCAGCATGCGTTCCAATTGTTATTCACTGCCACACAAGAGTATAGCCTACTCGTAGTTCGGCCATCTACTAACATTAATGCTAGGCATCGCCTCCCCACCTTGAGCGCGGCCGTCACTACGTCGACGGCGTTCCCGAAAGAGTATAGGCCCGTAATCAACTGCGACCCAAGCCCGTTGATGTGGGGCCTCCCATATAAGGGTATCCCAAAAAGGGTACATCCAGCTCGACAGCTTAGGACGGATTCATATTAGCCAACAAACGACAATTCAAGGTCAGCCCAGATACCATGCGTTTCACTCAATTACCTCGATTAAAATAGTAATCCCGGCATCTTTCCTTCGTATTAAAAATGTGGCATCCTAGAATTCCTTACCAATCTTTAGGGGTGCTCTAACTCATGACTTGCACTAAGAATTTTGGCCAAGCTTTTTGGAAAACAATTATTTGATAAGGAAAATTCTATTTTTGGCCATGTGGATTATGGATTGAAATTTATCTAGATGGGTCACAAAGTTTTGGTGATTTATATTTTCAATTAGGTGTTGTTAAAATTAAAGATTAGGTAAATTAATAGGATGAGGATGGGCTGGACAATTGAAAGCCCAAAACCAGCCCATTGCCTCACCCCTTTTCGCGACCGACCCACAAGGCCCAATAGTGCTGTCGACCAAGGGACCGGATGGAGGGGGAAGGGGGCCGGCCCATGAAAGGCCCCTTTTCTTTTTGCATGCCATTTTACAAGTGGCATTGGAGGCTTACCAAGTGTATCCATGCATGCTTAATAATGATTACATGCTAATCATTCTAGGGAGGAAGGAAAATACGAAAAAGAAAAGGGGAGGGGCTGTCGTCCGTGAGGGTAAGAGAGAGAGAGAGAGAGATTTCGAGAGGGTGAGGAACCGAGAGAGAGAAGGAAGAGGCCACGCACGAGGAAGAAGAAAAGGGAGAAGTCCGTCGCCGCTGTGAACCACCGTGTGCTCACCGTCGCCCGATCTAGAGGCAAGTTAGATCCCGTGAAGCTGCTCTTGCATGTTGTGTCTAGATTATGCTATTGAATGGTGAGGAATTTCGGATGTCTAGGGTGGAAAAATCGAAGTTTTAAGGGTGTTGTTTTGGAAAGTATAATCTGTTCTCGAGTGAATAGCCCGACCCAGATTGTTGTAGCTGCTTGCATGCATTGTTCGAGTCAGATTTTGGCTTCAACTTCTTCATGGAAGTTGTAGATAACGTTCTAAAGTATAACATACTAAAATTTGAGACCAAATGGTTGAGTTTTGAAGGGTAAAACCCTCCTTCTATGAAAAGATTAGATCTGTAGACTGTTTGGTTGACCTCTTGGTGATTTCAGGTGTTGCATGTGACTTTTTACTGAGAATTTCACTTCGACTTCTTCACAAAATTGTAGAGAACATCTTGAATATTAACATATTCAAATTTGAGGTAAAATTAACAGATATAGCCTAGTGAAACGATTTTTTTTTTTAAGACGGTAGATCTGGGAACGTGGTACTGGAATTCCAGCGACTTCGTGGGCTATAAAGTGACTTTACTTTGAAAATATTACCTTGATCCCTTAATGAAAGTTGTTAAGGACTCCTTGAAATACAACATACTCAAATTTGGGACAAAATGAACAAGTATAAATGGATGAAACCCTTATTTTTTGGAGAGGCTGAATCTAGAGATTTCGGTAACTACTTTTGTTTACATGCATGGCCAATACTATTCTGTACAAATTTCTTTTGGAGAAATGTCCTTCATGTGATATCTTTATCTATGTCTTAACTAAAATATAGTTAAATTTCATGATTTTTGAAGGTCATTTGCCTATTTAATCGACTGTGATTTGAAAACTATGTAATCTGTGTATTTCGGACTTGATGATGTAGGAATGCATGGCCAATACTATTCTGTACAAATTTCTTTTGGAGAAATGTCCTTCATGTGATATCTTTATCTATGTCTTAACTAAAACATAGTTAAATTTCTTGATTATTGAAAGTCATTTGCCTATTTAATCGACTGTGAATTGAAAACTGTGTAATTGGTGTATTTCGGACTTGAGGATGTAGGAATGCGTGGCCAATATTTCTGTAAAAATTTCTTTTGGAGAAGTGTCCTTCGTGTGATATCTTTATCTATGTCTTAACTACAACATAGTTAAATTTCGTAATTTTTAAAGGTCATTTGCATATTTAATCGATTGTATTGTGAAAACTGTGCAATCTGTATATTTTCGGAAATTGAAGATATTGGAATGCACGGCCTATACTATGCTATGATGCGTGATCTGTATGAATTACTGTATGAATCATGATACTTTGAATTATTATTCATGCAATGGTGTGATGGCTTTCATGCATTTCATATGACATTAAAGAAATGATGAATTTTCCATGATCTCAAAGAAAGATTTCATTTAAACCATTGCATCAAAGGACATTTTCCCAATGCATATTGCATGATTTCAAAAGAGTAATTTAAACCAATTGCATTGTAAATTTCAAATGTGAAATTGGAAAAGAGATGTATGAGAATATGGATGCCATCGGAGGTGTGAGCCGACGATGCCCCGGGAGTGTCGGGATGCCCGGAGGTGTATGCCGGATGCCCGGAGGTGTGTGCCGGATGTCCTTGGGAGTTTCGAGATGCCCGGAAGTGTGTGCCGGAGGTTCCTCATGATGCCAGGTTGGGTGCGAGCGATAGAAATGCGGGATGAAATTACTAATCCCGCTGTGATTCTTGCTCAAAAAAAAGACCGAACGCGTTCGAGTTATTGGCTCGTCCAACCCGGCAGCATTCATGAGTCGTTCGTTCAACTGTCCCTCGGAGACACGGTCGAGAAGTACCATGCATGGTTGCCCCCCGTCCTTTCTTTCTCTCGGTCCCACCCCGCAAGATATGGCTCAGCCAAAAAACGGCCCCGGCGCGAGCCTTATTTTTTTAGTAAAGTCAAGCTCCCTAAAGACTAAAGAAATGGATTAATAAAAGGGGGACTTCTGCAACGGGCTATGCCACCCAAAGCAAGAACGGGAAGTCGCATCCGTCCCATCGCAAGCACCTACAATGTCATGATCACATTGGTTTACCCTTTTTTCTTTGGTAGTTCAACGGACGGTCGCCCTCCAACAAGAAAAGGTATAAATATGGAAACTTCTCTGCCATTTAGATCGGAGAATTTATGGAGGAAATCGGGTTTTAAATTTCCAGAAACCGCACGATTGTATAGCCAAAGGGAATACGCCGCGCCTAAAATCATCCCAAGCGCTGCTAATGTGGCTACTAAGCTATTTCTTTGGAAAGCTCCTACTAAGATGGGAAATTCCCCGATAAAGCTGTAGGTCCAAAGGCCGATCGACAAGAATTGTGCGACACGGTGGAATCACCTACACTTGATCACATGCTTTTTCAAGTTGACCTATCTCCAGTTTCTAATCAATTTTTAATTGTGCCGTACTAATCCTTTTACAGATTAGCTCAATTGAAAGGTCGTTTCCTAGTCAAATTCTCGAACGATGCATTAGAATTTCTTTACGATCATCCGATAGACTAGTTTTCACATGAATGGCCGACTCGGAAAAGAACTATACATGCGATGAAAATGCCCGTCTCACTTATTGAAAATAGAATTGGAAATTCGAGATGTTACAATTTTTGCGATCAACTTTTCGATTGTGCTTTGAAGTTATGACCGGTTCTTATGGAATGAGCAAGTATCTACAAGTTGTATTACGTCGTTTCATTTTTCGGAGTTGCACTCAATTGTAACTTTTAGGATTGGCTTATTTTGAAATTATGTATTTTCATTATGTGAAACAAAAATTTTTCCTTCTAACCAATTTTTTTTTAAGCCTATGTGGTTCTAAAACTTTGGCAAAACTCCACCATAGTTCTTCGGGACAATTGCTGCTGGGAATGGCTTACATGGCATGCCAACGTGGTCAACTTAACTTAAAATGACATCCTATCAATCGTTGGGTAAGCTATTGTCAAAAGCAAATCGCCAAAAATGCTACATTGAAAATTCGCACAAACATTTAAGATTATGCTGGCCAAATTGAAAATTTTAGAACCGACTTGATATTTATATTAAATGTTTAGAGCTAAATTGATACCCTCTCACTTAATCAAATCAACACGGAATCCTAGGCACTGAACCGGTCGGTAAATCGGTAACTGAAGCTCGCAATCAAAAAGGAAAGATTCTGCAATTTTTATAATCTTTTTTTTGGCAGATAATGCGTCATGGGTTTCGGATGATCTTTGCATGTTGTCCAATTGAGAAAGGTAAGAGGATGATGTGAGATGGGGATGGAAATTTGCATTTAATGTTTCCCTCACGTATCTTTCATCAAAGGTTAATATCTCTTCCTACATGAAGAGGAGAAACTGACTTTGATGAAAACAACCCATTTTTTTGCAGTTGACATGAACTCTTCACGATCCTAGTCACCTTAAAATTCGGTGCTTCAAGCCACGTCGTGTGCCGACTCCACACATGAGCATAGCATAGGGTGTCCCCGCCTTTTCAAACTTATTTCTTTAAAAATTAATGTCACGAAAATCTCCAATTGATACGCTATAACATATTTGCCCGTAATTAATCTTTTGACTATAAAAAAACCTCAAACTAATACGCTTGTAACAAATTTACCCTTTATTAGTTCTTGTTAAATTTTAATATTAAATAGCTGAGTTAGATGACACGTATAGCTGATGAGTACATTAGTTTGAAATTTTACCTTCCATTTATGACACGTGTACCAATTTGTGATTTTTCATAGTATTAATCTAATTTAACATAAACTAATAGATAATAAATTTGTCATAAATGTACAAATTTGAGGTTTTTTTACGATTAAAAATTAGTTTTTGGTAAATTTATCATAAATGTATTAGTTTAAGGTTTTTTGTGGTAAAAAAAATAGTTTTAGGTAAATTTATTATAACTATTTCAGTTTGGGTTTTTTGTAGTTTTAACATTTTATTGAAATGTAACAGAAGAAGTCTTAGGTTATCTTATATGATATCAAAAAGACTAGAGTTATATCAATATTACCTTCCAAATAAAATAAAAATATGCATCAACTTAGTCATATTATTCACTATGTTCCTATGTGGAAAGTGTGCCTAATTCTCATCTTAGCCACGCCATGCATATCTTCATAAGTCTACAATTCGACAAAGTGGCTCTTTTTTATTCCACAATTGCTTTGTTCACAATCTTTTGCATAATGGAGTATTGAACACTTGATTTCTGTTTTGGAAAGTTCATGCCTATTCTTCTGTATTCGAAACATCAGGTTGAATGCATTGAGAGCAGAAAGAGCGAAGTCGTGCCCATCAGTTCGAGAGTTCATCAAGAAACATCCTTTCCATAAAATGGCTGTGACAGATATGGTTCATCTATAAGGGAGATGGAAATTTGCTAGAAATGGAACTGTAAATTACCGGTTTGATTTCTCCTATTCGATTGAGGAAAAATGCGGGTTTCTTTCTTTTTTTCAAAGGACGAAGAGATCGTTATTTAATCCACATCATACTTGTCATTTTTATAGTCCAATGGTAAAAAACAGACTTAGTGATACCATTAATAGTATTATAGAAATCTCCTTGGTTAACAGCATGTCACGAAAGTGGGAATAGGGTTGCGAGGTTGGAGCGGTCATCTTCAGAAAAATATTTTTAAATTATTTATTTTTCATAAAATAGACGTTTGTTTAATTATTATTATTATTATTAGTATCCTGAGAAGAGAATATGTACACGGTCCTGTGCTGAATAATCACATGGAAAGTATGTCATGCCTCTATGTAGTGGAAGTAGGCAAGACAAGAACTTGTATTGTACGGCAAAAATTCGCTCCACAGCAGGGTCGGGAAATTGAGATGTAGTCCATCCAAATTTGGCAAAAACCTCGGTAGGCAATGACAATCAATATTCAATAAATGGCCACCCTTTTTTGGTTGCAGTTGCTCATTGGAATACTGCTCAATTTTACAATTTAGTTCCTTTTTATTTTTTTTTTTTTTTTGTCAGTAATTTTACAACTTAGTTCAATAATTAGAAGAAAACTTCTTTAGAAATCGCCAATTTATGGTAGTGTAAAGTGGGTCCTCAATTCTCAACGAAAAATGGGGTTACAAGAATATATTCTGAAAGTATATTCCGAGTCGGTTCCAACTTTTGCTCAAGTAGAATCCAAAATGTTTGAACGAGGATGGGTGTCCGAGGCGACCGGGTGAATGAGCTTTTCAAATTGTAATTACTAGCTCAGAACTCCACCCAAGTAAAAAATTATGCAATGTGAAAGTGGGAAAGCAAGAATTTTATTTCTTGGCTAATATAACCATAAAACTTCAAATTATGTCCACTATGACACAAATAAACTTAAACTTATTAATTGTGACACAAATTACTAAACATTTTTAGGTCATAAAAAACCCCGAATTAATACATTTATGACAAATATACCTGAGATGTAATTAAATAGATTGTATATATGTGTTTTTTTGTGACACAAAAAAAAAGTTTTTGGGGTTTTTGTGTTACAACAGGGCAAATTTAAGGTTTTTAATGATAGAAAAAAAGTTAAAGGTATTTATGCTAATGGGCATAATTTGAGAATTTTGTTTTTTTTTGTTTTTTTTTGGTATTTGCCTTTTCTTCATTTTTCTGGTTTTTAAAAGGTCATTTTGTGTAAATTATTTTATATTGCATGTTGGATAGCTAATAGCATTTTCTGTTAAGAATTCGGGCTCGGTCCGGGCCCTCTTTTCATATTTTGTCAGGCCGGTCTTGAAAAAGTCAGGTCCGGTCTGTTTGAGCCGGCCAAAATCCCTCCGGGTCCGGTCCACCCGGAGAATTTGCACCCCAGATCCGAGTTCAATTCCTGCAAAAGTTCTTCCCCAGTTCAAAGAACCAGAAGTCTAAGCCTTAGAAATAGAATGCTTCGCATATAACGAGTCGTTCAATTTGAAGTAGAAGACGAGGATACTGACCCCTGCGTGAAATCGTCCGGCGAAACGAAGGAGATGGGTCCTTCTCCTTGAAGCCGCCGAAGATGGAGCCGATGACTTGCCGGCCGTCAAACAAATCTATTGGATGGATTGGCACAAGCCGGGCCCAGGCAAAACCCCAACAATATAGTTGTCCTCCCATCCCATGAGTTGGGATTATATTTATTAAGAGATGCCTGTTAGTAAATTAAAAGCTTGGGGAGTGACATTGCATATTGGGTTGTTCATAGATCGTATTGATCAAATTAAAAATTCAGGGATGGCATTGTAAATTGAGTTAGTGTTTATGAAGCATTTTTGTAATTTTCTTTTTTTAAACAAATGAGTCGTACATCCAAAAGTTGCACATTCACCAAAGCATGAAAAATCCTCTCGGATCTTCTCTCGTTGATTCAAAGAGGTACATATGTTTGAATGACCTAAACATAATTTGGTTGATGGTGCGGCGAGTGTCGACGGTGTTTTGAGCTGCTTCTGGCACCTTTATAAAAGACCCATCTCGCTTGATCAACACAAGCAATTGTTTACAATCCGATAATAGCTAAGCAATCATATTAATCTAGAATCCCTATGATGAGATTCAAAATTCATATCGATTTTATTCCGCATTTCATAATGGACGACACTCGATCTAGCTAGTACACATCGGTGTTTTTAAACTACTCTGAAACCTTCACAAAAGACCCACGGCGGGGTATGATGCAAATTTATATCAATTAAATTCTAACGCTCTATACTGACACTCAATTAACAAAAGACTCACGGTGGGGTACGATGCAAATTCATATCAATTAAATTCTGACACTCTATATCGACACTCAATCCAGCTAGCATATCAACGGTATTCCAAGTTACTACACTTATATAAATATGCATCGATTATAACCTTCTGCACTCCATAAATGGATTAGGTAAGAGAATTATTCTATCAATGCGGCAGATGATAAAGAACAACGATGCTGCAACACCTAACCTTTGGTGCCCATCAAAATCGATTAGGTTTTTCTATCAATGGCGAAGAGATAAAGCTATGCTGCAACACCGAATCTCAACACCGAATCTCCCTTTTCGGTCTCTTAACTCGTGCGGACCCCACTCCAAATTCAGGACTTTTCTAAGTCAATCCACACGCGAATCTCGACATCAAGCACAGTAACTATCATCTCCACTCGATCGTGGAGCGTCGAAGTACGAATGAAATCGCGAAATGCTAGGTTTCAATGCGAAATACGCCTAATCACGAGGTTCATTACATGTCACATTTTCTCAAAGTTAAGATGCAACGAATGCAGTAGGAGAGAAGGACAAAGATCAGAGGTGCATGAGGCATCTCAAGGACTCCCCCTCCCTGGAGCAGCTGGAACGCTTCTGCCAACCTCCGAACGGGATCTCGTGCGATATGAACCCCTCAAGTTCACTGCCTGCCAAAATAAAAATAAAAATAAAATCAGTAATATTCCCCCTTCAAAATTGACTTTTTCGTACGTGAACATGGTTAAATTTGCATTTTTTTTTTTACCCTGCGCATGCAGTCCTCGGCGAAGCGGGGATAGGCTCTTCCCTTGAAGCCGCCGAAGACCGAGCCGGTGATCTGCTGCCCGTTGAAGAGCTCCATCGGATGCAGCGGCAGCATCTTCGGGCCCGGGGACTCCCAGCACGGTCAGGCCCCATCCCTTGCAAGTTGCAACAAGCCGAGTGTCGTCCTCACAAAGTTAGATATTTCTACCAAACATATAAACATCTTTATGCTATTTATATGATAAGTAGAGATGAAAATAATATTAAAAAATCGTGTGACGTATATCTTTGTTTGTTTTTTTTTATCTTTACTATGTTTGCATGTAATAAAAATAATGTAATTTTAATTTTTTAATTGATTTTTTTGGGCGGAATTGGCAGGATTGGATGGAGGGAGATGACGTACGAGATGGGTGGAGAGGAAGGCCTTCGCGCAGACGCCCGAGTTCCCGGTGCACCTGAAGCTGTAGTCAACGCCACCGCCTCCGGTCAACCTCTTTGATCTCCTGCGGCACAGAAGAACCGCCGTCGATTTCAAGAGTAAAAAATACCACTCACGCCTCCCATCCGTCGGGATCTACCTTATTTTCATTTTCATTTTTTAAATTTATGGATTTTCGAAGCACATGCATCATAGTGCCATACCTCATGCGATGCCGTCTCAAGTTCCTTGGGGTTGATGCAGTCAGTGATCCCTAGCTCTGGGCTTCAAAATGATGAATCAGCATTATGACATCATAAATAAAAATATCGAAATAATTTCTTATATTTTGATGACCTAAGACAATTTATAAACCAATTAATCATTTCATTAATTAATTACCCTTGACGAATTTAGCAGGGTTGATGTCAACGCCTATAATCTTCGATGCGCTCGCACAAAGTTCCGCTGCAACCTGCGCAATGATCGAAGGAGTTTGGGCAGATACTTCTCACGGAGCTTGATGTTTGACTTGTGAAGACGTTGACTTCCCAATAAAAACTGGCCACTTGATTTTTTTTTACTTATTAATTTTTTTTCAATTTAGCCATGCTTTCTCGAGGTTGACAGAAGCATATAAACATTGACTTCTCGTTTAAATTTGGTCAAAGTAAAAAAATATTAAAAGATAAAGATTCACATCCGCCATGGATTTGGATCTTTTCCTCGCCCTAATGAGTCGTTCATGCGGGCGAGGGCGTTCGAGCAAGCAACGATTACGCTCTGCATTGCAACTTGTAGAAACGGGCACGCTCCCTTCGGACGTATATAAAAGTCGACGGAATCAATACGGTGACGAAATTGAGAGCTCGGAATGGATAGGGATCGGGGAAGCGAGATGTATACGTACCGCGAGACCCACGAGCCCAAGCCGAAGATGGCAACGGTCGACCCGGCCTTCACATCGGCCGTGTTCCATGCCGCTCCGACACCTTCACGTCCAAAGGATGACTATGTTATGGTTTTCCGGATAATATTCTTTGTATGTATCCAAACTAGGAAAAAGACATTCCTTGTGATTTCTGCATAGAGATTCTCTTCCAAAACGAGAAGGCACTTCGCATCAACTGTTTCAAAACTCGAGAGAGAAAGAGAGGGGAGAGAGAGAGAGACCGGTGGAAACGCCGCAGCTGAGCATGGCCATCTTCTCGAGAGGGAAGCTGGGGTCGACCTTGACGACGCAGGCGGACTCGACCACCGTGAACTCGCTGCTGAAGGTGGAGGTGTTGAGGAAGTGGAAGATGGGCTCCCCGTCTCCTTAGTCCGAACCTGCACCCGCCGTCGGCGACCATCGCCTTCTTCAGGGCTCACCCCGTAGTCCTGGCACATGTTGGTCCTCTCGCACCTGCAGTACTCACACTCGCCGCACTCCCCGTTGAAGATGGGGACCACGTGGTCTCCTTCCTTCAGGTCCGTCACCCCCTCCCCAACGCTCTCCACGATCCTGCCAATCGACGTTCATCCGAAACGTCAGTCGGAAAATCACTCCATACCGAGATTTTTAAAGAGGACGGTCGTGTGCCGGAGTTCGAGTTCGGTACCCGGACGCCTCGTGGCCGAAGATCCGGGGATACGCCCTTTGGGATTCGTTCTGCAAGGGAGTAGAGGGAATGTCAGTGCTTGATATGGCAAGAAATAATGGCAGAGATACCAAAGACCCGACTCGTTATTTGATCACCTCGCCTTTCCAAGCGCTGAGATCCGTGTGGCATAGCGAAGTGAAGAGGATCTTAATCCGGACCTCCATCTTCTGTGGCGGATCCACCAGGATCTCCTCCATCACCAGCGGCTGTCCTGGTCCCCACGCCACGGCAGCTGCCACCAGATACAAAAACAGCAACCAAACCATCCGATCATCATCGATGAAACTCTAGCCGCGACAGAGAGATGGTATGCGACGCTATCTAGAAACGCGCAGACAGCTACGAAATCCGTCCTGGACGATCACCAGTCCATTCGAAAACCGGGTCGAAACCGGCTCTGTCAACCCGAGAATCGAGGGTAAGATGTCTCTTACCTTTGCAGGTGATGACCTCCCCGGCTGTGTTGTTCCCCATGTTGCTGTCTTCCTTCTCCCTCGTCTGCTGCTGCTGCTTCTGCAAAATCTTGATCCTCAGAAAAGAAAGCGGTATAACCCTAACGAGGATTTTCCTGCGTGATATTGCACCGAGAGGCGACCGTCGTATATATAGCCAAGGCTAAGGAGGGGATTACCAAAAAAAAAAAGATCTATACGCCCGAAGTATTCGTGACGCCCAGCTGATCTTGCACGGTTAGAAGTTGACAGAAAAAATTCAATGTCCTATGTCAACAATGTCCTAT